>JAOWBW010000728.1:524681-675614 GCA_026119855.1 Campanula takesimana
TGCGCGCGCGTCTCGCCCCAAAAGCGGGACTCGCGCGCTTCCCATTTTGGCAGTAACGGATGGCACCTTATTTCCCTCCCTTTTCTTATTTGCAACATCTCTTTCTTGATCACAAAAGACTTCTTTTCTCATCCACATTCATCCCCCTAGTTTTATAACCTCCAATCCCATTATTCTAGCCATCCCTTTAAAACAAAATATTCATTTTTATTTTATTTGATTTTCTTTATTTCTTTCATTTATTATTTTATTTATCTTATTTTCTATTGGTCAATTCCATCTCACATGGATTGACCAATTTCCCTCCAACCTTTCCCTCTCTTTTTACCTATAAAAAACCATCATCTTCTACCTTAGAAAGGGACTCTCTTACACTCTTTGGAGGAACTTCATCTTCCCTACAAGAACCTATACACAAGTTCTCTCAACACATTTCCCTACAAACAAACACTACACAAAGTGTTGCACAACCATTTCTCTACAAACAACACCATCTTCAAGTCAAAGTCTAAGGTCCTCTTTTCTAAAGGTACTTTTATTCTTCTTCTCTTTTATTCTAGTCTTACTAGTATGCAATCCCCATCAATTGGGACATGACCCAATGACCACTTTACTACATTAAAGTGGGTTAAGGTTATCTCCCTACATTTTAATCTCTACTTTAATTTCTCATACATTTCTTAATGTAATTGTTTAGCATAAAATTATAAATAAAAAAATTCTCTTTTCTTCCCCTTTTTCTTTACATTATAATTGTTAGCACTGTTAAAAATGAAGGACATTTAGCATTAGAACACCCAATAGTAGCAAGACCCGACATAAGCGGGGCGGAGTGGGTGTTTAAGTACTTCCCACTCCGTCACCTAACCCCGAAACCCCTCTCTCCCGAATCTCTGGTTTTGTACATAAATTAGGCTATTTCTAGGTTTTTCTTATGTTCCTTTAAAAACATAGGTGGCTACTCTAAACAATCTAAAACAGGTTAGACATCCTAGGATAATTCACCGCTCTAGCCAAGTTGTGGTTTCCCGGGGTATCTACAGATATACATGACAATATCTAGTGCAATCGTCGATAAAGGTTATAAAGTACTTTTTCCTACCTCTAGCTTGCACAAGTTTCACAAATGTCCGTATGGACCAACTCTAGAGGTGTAGTACTTCTTTCAACCGTAGGGAAGGGTGACTTTGTCATTTTAGCTTCCACACATACTTCACACTTATTTTTTGTATTAAATTCCATTTTAGGAAGTAAATTTAAATTTACTAGCCTTCGTAATGAATTTAAATTCACATGTCCTAATCTATCATGCCATAAATTAGAACACTCAGACAAATAAGCAACGATATCTTTATTCTTTGCCTCTGGGTGGAATACGTTCATTATTATTATTATTATTTATTATTGTTTTTATGTAAAGAGGATTGATAGTGGTTCCCCACTTACCCCTTATAATAATGATGTCCTAGGAGGCATGGGAAGGGATCGAACAAGAGACCTCACACATTGTGAAGTTTGGCTCTACCACTGAGCCATTCCTTATGGACGGAATACGTTCATTACATTCATTTTAAAGAGCTCTTTATCGAGGTATCCTTTTCCAATAAACTGACCACTTTTGGTCATTACAAACTTATCAGACTCAAACACTAGCCTAAATCCGGCCTTGTTCAATAGGGGGCCGGAGACTAAGTTCTTACGGATGTCCGGGACATGCAGTACTGTAAGGATCTCCGCGGGAAAAAACCATTGTAAGAAATGTTTTCCCCTCTTGAGAATGCCAAACACGGCACTTTATGTTCAAATGTAAAACAAAGTCGCCACGTTAGTTTAATTTTTAACCAAAACTTAACGAAAAAGGTTAGAGAAAAAGGATTCGGATTAAACGAGGTTCACCCAAAATGCCTCGAAAAAAACCGAGTCTCCCTAAGTTTGTTGACCAAAAGATGTGCAAGTGTGTGTGTGTGTTTATAAAGTGGGAGAAACTGACCTCTCAACAGAACCAGTTAGAAACTTAACGGAAATGGTTTATTTTGCAAATGTTTTAACAGAAAGAGGTCAAAACTGGAAAAAGTTCTCCCTGGACAAACCAGCCGTACGGCTATAGGAGGCTGTCTTGGGAGTTTTGACAGATTCTCAGGAATCAGTCCAGTTTCAGGCAGAAACAGAGCATTCTGTTAAAACTAGACTGTTTTGAATCTTTTCAGCTTATTTCTTTGTACAAAATCATAAGTTAAGTCATCCCTATGACATTGATCACTAATTAGACACCAAAACAAGTGGTTTTGGGTGTGATCAAGGCAATAATTGGGGCAAAATAAAGAAAGTTGATGAACATGGCATTTGAGCTAAAATCACCTTGATGGTTAAAGATTGAAACTTTACCATTCAAATGGATGAATCATCCAAGGAAATGCCTTGGGATATCAAAAATCAACCTTTGGATGAATAAAGATTGAATCTTTATCATCCAAAGGGACATTATTAAGGCTTGATCAAAGTGTGAATGGCAAAGATTGAAACTTTGCCATCCCAAGCTTGATCATCCTTAAATAAATCAAAGTAAATGGATACAATACATAAATGTAAAGACATGAAAGTAAATTGCATAAATGTAAAGACATGAAAGTAAATTGCATAAATGTAAAGATATGAAGGTAAATTGCATAAATGTAAAGACTTGAAGTGAATGTACATTATTTGATAACAAGCCTTGATCATCCATGGTTTGAACCCTTGATCATGCATAAAACATGAGGGTAGCATGGCTCATGTCAAGAACTTGGTTCCAATTCATATTATTTAAAAGAAATGAAAGACATTAAGTAAATAAAACAAAGTAAAATAGAGTAGGAGATGAAGAGAAGATGGGGAGAAGGAGGCCTCACCAATATTTGGTTCTAAGCCTATCTGCTTTCTCTCTTTTCACTCAAATATGTGTTTGTGACTCTAATATGCTCTCAACTCGGCAGAGTTTCTACTCACAAATCTATTTCTTCCCCCTTTGAAATGATCAGCAAGGGTCTGCATTTATAGGGACTGAGGGTGCCCATAGTAGCTGTACGGTTGGGCCTTTCCCGCGTCCAAACCATCCGTACGGCTCAGCCTGGCGAGCTTCTGGATTTTTCTAAGTTTTAATTCCAGGAAGGTCCTAGAGTTTTGGTTTATCATAGTGAGGTCCTAGCCTATCAGTTTATCTCTGAATGGTGCTAAGAATTACTCTAGGTTGGTTTAATTTCAGATTGGGGTACTTACAAAGCCCCTCGACAACGTCGCTTTAGGAAAGCGGGGTTGTCGACCTAAAAAAAACATCCCAATCTGTCTATGGGACGACGGTTTGACCGATTTAGCTGTATGGTTGGACCTAGAGGTATAGGATTCCTATGTATCCCGTTTGCGGGTAATCAAGCCTTATGTAGTTTGGGTGGCGAGAAAATTTTAAGGCTACTCAAACCTAAGGGTGACCGTTGAGGTCAGGTGAGGAACTTGGCGTCTCAAACCTAAGGGTGACCGTTGAGGTCGGGTGAGGAACTTGGCATCTCAAACCTAAGGGTGACCGTTGAGGTCGGGTGAGGAACTTGGCGTCTCAAACCTAAAGGCTTTTGTGATGGTGGCCTAACCAAAGGGGGATATCTGTCATCCTCTCCTAAAATGTAGCGGAATATCTGTCATTCTCTCCTAAGGGTGGACTCGACTCTCATCTGGTCTAAGTCGGGGCTTGGTCTTGACTCTCACTTGGTCTTGACTCTTATTTGGCTCTCATTTGGCACGGCTTGGTCAACTTGACTCAACGGGGAGGGTTGACTAAAGGATGGTCTTATGTCGCGCTTGGACTGCCGTGGACATTCGGGCTTGACTCTCATCGGGTCACAGTTGGGATTTGGTCAACTTGACTCTATGGGGAGGGTTTACTAAGGGATGATTTTGACTCTCACTTGGTCATAGTCGGGACCCATCTTTTCTTAAGGAAAATGGGCTTAGGTCAGGGACCGCCTAATTTTCTAAACTTTTTAATTTTACTGGGCTTACGTCAGGGACAACCTAATTTTCTAAACTTTTTAATTTTACTGGGCTTATGGACAGCCTAATTTTCTAAATTTTTTAATTGTACTGCGCTTACGTCAAGGACAACCTAATTTTCTAAACTTTTTAATTTTACTGGGCTTACGTCAGGGACAACCTAATTTTCTAAAATTTTACTGGGCTTACATCAGGGACAGCCTAATTTTCTAAACTTTTTAATTTTACTGGGCTTACGTCAGAGACAGCCTAGTTTTCTAAACTTTTTAATTTTACTGGGCTTACGTCAGGGACAACCTAATTTTCTAAACTTTTAATTTTACTGGGCTTACGTCAGGGACAACCTAATTTTCTAAATTTTAAGGCATTTAGGGGCCAAAGTGTAAATTTCGGGCAGAGGTTTTTCTCGCCCAAACCATCCGTACGGTTTGGTCAGTCGTCTCCCTTTTTTCTAAAAACGCAGTAGCCTTACGGCTCTTCCCCCATTTTGTCGAGTTCAGGCGAAAACGAGAGGAAATTGAGAGGGAAAATTCCATCAATCTTTGAATTTCTTCTTTGAATCGCTCAAGGGTCACTTATGGCGGGACGGGCACGCACGGGTTATCCTCAGGGAGCGGATAAAAGGCTCGACATAGTCCAGAACTTTCGTGGCTACACCATTGATCTTATGGATGCGGGAGCGGGTTTCTACAAGTCTCCTACCGTGCATTTGTGTCATGAGGGAGGAGTAAGCATTCTTGAGCCCTTTCTCTTTGCGAGATTGAACACATTTTCATGAAATTGGAGTCATAATGATCGAGGACATGTGCTCATTTTCTTATTTGATGTGTCTAGATACGTTTTTGGAATTAAAATGTGCTAGACTAACCTTGTGCATGAAATGCTTGTACCATGGGTTCGACTAGCTATTTTGATATGTTCATATACATGCTAGTGTTGCCTAAGATGACTTGTTTACACGTCATGAAAGGTAGGAACACTTGGTCCTAAAAGGGGGACGGATCTCATTATTTTCAAAATGAAATGACTCTCTCTTCAAATGACTATGCACTTTGAAAAGGGGACGGAACGCATTTTTCAAAACAACCCTCAAATGTTTATGCAATTTGAAAGGGGACGGAAAAAATTTCTTTTCAAAATGACCCTCAAATGTCTATGCATTTTGAAAGGGGACGGAAAATTTTTCATTTCAAAAAAACCCTCAAATGTCTATGCAATTTAAAAGGGGACGGAAAATTTTTCTTTTCAACATGACCCTCAAATGTCTATCCAATTTGAAAGGGGACGGAAATTTTTTCATTTGTCATACGTATTGGTATTGTGAAACTGTGTTACTCATACATTTGCTGTGTTTACCTGCAGGGCAAGGATATCAAATCAGGGAATCTCCGGATGGTTGATTTTCTTTGTGGGAGGCCATGCCCGAGTCTGTTGATGGTGGTCCCGGTCCGAGGGAGTGGGTGGAGCGTACCGGATTGGTGCCTTTCATCAAGGCTGTAGGCAAGTTCGTTAATACCAACAAGAGCATGGGGCTTCTCACTGCCCTTGGCGAGTATTGGTGGGACTCGACCCATACTTTTCGTTTGAGCTGGGGGAAATGACTGTGACTCCCGCGGACTTCTCGGTGATTACCGGGCTCTGTTTGACGGGCATCCAGTTGTGTGGAGAGACATGATCCCTGTTGAGGAGATTGAAGTGCTCATTGGCTTTTCAGGCCCTACCAAGGGTTTGGGCATCTTGGTGCAGAATGCGGAGAGGGCCATCCGGGCCAACTTTCCAGAGTACTGGGCAGGCCGGGTGACGGCTGAGCAACTGGGGCGTTCCTATGTGTGGCTTCTTCTTAGCAACACTATCTTCTCCAATGCTGACACCACGTGTTTGTTTCCTCTTCTCGGCTCTTTGATCACACTTGAGGCTATTAGGAGTTTCGCTTGGGGAGAGGCAGTGTTGGTAGTGGTGCCCTAGGCACGTTTAATAAACGTTGTAATTGTTATCATTTATTTCATATCAATAAAGAGATGTTTTGATTATTATTGTTCATGTTTACTTATAATAATCTCCGTCCCTAGTACTTGTTAAGCACTAGTATAAAGGCTAAATGATCATGGGATGATCATGTTAGATTTATGGGTACTTTTTTGGAACAAGGTACTGGACATGACCCGCTGTATGAGATTTATGTCATAGTCTATGTAGAACATACATCTTATATTAGTTATGTCATTCGAATCCTTAGACAAGAAGTTATTATAGTCTTCCACTTGATAAACATTATGTTTGACATATTCAAACGCTACCTTTAACCGGGTAGTTATGAAGGGTATGATTGGCATAATCGGATTCAAGTAGGGAAGAGTAAATAGCTAAATGGATTTGTCCCTCTTCGGAGAGATGTCAAGCTTGGGCCTCTCGTAGGAATGATGTTGATGAAATGTTCGGCCGGACTCAAATGAATTGATCGGATCAATGTCATTTGGATTATCAACATATTCGAAAACGAGAAAGTATTGAACGAAACAAGTTGACTGTTTGACCATGACTTGTGTTCAATGACATCGTGGACAAAGGGATTATGACATGTTCTAAAGGAATGCGAACTTATATCTAGTTATACTATTTGGGTAGGTATGACGGTTTGCTAGAACCTAATCATATCTTATGGTTTCATGTTTGATCCCATTGCCAACTTTGTATAATCCTAGAGGGTCACACACAATAGAACGAATCTTTAAAAGGACTATATTGGATTTTTGGAAATTCTGGAAATCTGGGGAAGTGGGCGACCGCACAGTATGGACTGGGCGGCCGCACACTTAGCTCAGTTTTGTACCAGTTTGTTTCAGATAGTTGTGCGACCGCACAGTAGCTTTTGGGCGGCCGCAAAGTGATGTCGGGGGGCAGATTCCTAATTTGATTAGGAAACGAATTTTGGATGGATTTTGATACAAGTTTCCTATTTGGAATAGGTCCTACTTGTGTATAAAAGACCAAATTCGGCCAACACTCTTAACCAATGATTTTGAGAGTCTCCAAAGAGTTTGAGAGAGAGGTTATTTTGTTCCAAGATATCTTTTGATTGAAGAACAAAATAATACACAATTAAAGTTCCATATAGTCATTATCAATTGTGAAAGTGTGTTTCATAATTGTTGGTCTAGCAACCAAGATCAAGAAGCTCCTTGATATTCGTTCGTGGTGTGGATACCGCTAGAGGGTGAAGCTCATCATCTTCAAAGTTTGTGTTATTACTTTCTTCGTGATCAAAGCTTCAAATCTCCACCAAGATCAAAGCTAGAATTCAAAGTCATCAAGGGTTAGTTTTTCCTCTATTCATGTTGTTGTATTTGAATTAATCATATGAATGGATCTATGGGCTTTGGGTTTCATAAATTTTAAATGCTAAATTCCGCTGCGCATGTTACATTGAAACCCAACAGTGGTATCAGAGCCCCGTTCATGTTGATTATTTCAATACCTAGATCATGTTTATGTGTATATAAATTGTTTATGTGCCTTGCATGATATGAATATTGGAATAAATGATGTCTATGTGTTATGTGATTTTATGTGGTTTATTGTTTTGCAACTTTAATCGCACGATTCAATCGCAATAAATAAATTATGGTGGATTCAGAATTGTTGATTATTAATTTTTGATTGGATCAAAGTTTTAATAATCGGGGAAAAACAATTTTGAGACAAAATTTTTGAACTTTAAAAATTCTGCACATTCTGATCAACCGGGCGACCGCACAGAAGCACCTGGGCGGCCGTACAGTTTTGGGCGACCGTACAGGCCTTCTTGGGCGGCCGCACAAAAGGGCCAGAAGGTCTGATTTTGGCCGAAAAACAGAATCTGGAATTTTTCAAAAATTCAACAAAACCAATAACAGAACCAGTCCAGACTTGCTAATCTGGAATGGGTTTTTGGGTAGTTGGTTTGTGTGTGGATTTTGGGGTTTGATTTTCCTATTTGTTTTAGTCTTGTGACTCTAAGATTGGTTCAAGGTTTGGATGGCTAATTTGCGTTCAACGAGATTGTGTTTCCCAAACTTGATCGCAATCAAAGTTTCAAAGATAAAACGAAGTTAGAATTATGAAGAGTTCATAATTGCTAAAATTGAGAAACAAAGTTCTTGATTCAAAGATTGGAGATCCATGTGGAATTGTGGATGCAAGTGGCCTACGTTCATCAAGACCATCTATTGCTTAGTTTCGGCCACATGGACTACTTTCTTGGTTTTTTGAATTAGTGCGGGATTGTGGTTGCCTAATGGCTTAGTTCGACCGCACTTCTTATTGTCTTGATTTGGAGATAATAACCAAAGTTGAAATAGTCTCATCCTCATAATTATAGAGAAACTAATGACACATAAATATCATGCTTAAATTAATGGAGATTAATTTAGTGGCTAAACTTGATGTGTAACATGTTTATATTATGTGCTCATAAATGTGTTATATGTTATATGTGATGAACCTTCAAAGAAAGTTTTAAGTCCTTAATTGCAATGCCATGATTAAAACACTTGTTTATACATGGGTGATCTTGATGTGGGTTCGCCTCCGCGAGGTGCATTAATTTTATTCATGTATAAGCAAGATGAGGTTCATTAGTTTAATGTGGGCTTGCCTCCGCAAGGTACATTAAATTGAATGGTTCCTACACGTTTAAAATGGTTGGACTTAATTAGGCGTCAAAACGGTTTTGGGCCTAGGCAAAAGATGAGATTAAACATGCTTTGGAAATTGGATTTCTCAAAGAATCTCATAAAAGGATCTAAGAATCATATGGGATATGATTGACATGATTGTCTACCTAATTAATTTATTTTTGAGCGGTCCGCCTCCGTGGACTCAAAAGTTAAATTAAAGTTGGATCTTAGCCCAATTAAATTATATTATACATTGGATGTATATGAAGGTTATATAATTTAGTGGGAGTATTTTGTTTGAAAAATACATTTATTATTTCTTTAATGAAAAACCGGAACTTATTAAATTTTGGAAATTTTGTATATTTGTAGATAATGACTACTAACACTCAATCAATTTCGTTGCGATCGATCCTTGAGAAGGATAAGCTCCAAGAGAATGGTACGAACTTTATGGATTGGATCCGTAGCCTAAGAATTGTTCTTAGGCAAGAAGATAAATTGTACATTCTCGATGGGCCTCTTCCTGCTGAACCAGAACCTACTGCCCCTAGGGCAGAAAGAGACAATTACAAGAAACATCGTAATGATTCTAGAGATGTAAGCTGTCTCAGGCTTGCTACTATGTGCTCAAAACTCCAACAAAGTTTGGAACATTTGGAAGCCTATGAGATAGGCGTGGAGTTAAGAGCCATGTTTCAAGAGCAAGCTAGGCAAGAGAGGTACAAGACCATTGTTGCATTCACTACTTGCAAAATGAATGAAGGGCAACAAGTGAGTCCTCACATGCTGAAAATGAAAGGTTATGTAGAGCACCTTGAGAAACTTGGCTATCTAATCCCATTGGAGCTAGCCACGGATCTCACTCTTAATTCATTGCCTAAAAGTTATAATCAGTTTGTGATGAATTATAACATGCATGGAATGGATAAGAATCTCTCCGAGTTGCATGGGATGCTTAAAACTGCAGAGATGAAGATTGCGGAGAAAGGTTCTCCCGTGCTCTTAATTCATGATGGGAAGAAGGCTGGTGCCAAAGGAAAGGGTAAGAAAGTTGTCAAACCCAAAATAAGCAAGGCAAGTGTTGCCAAGGCTTCTGAGGCAAAACCCGATTCACAAAAGGATGCAATATGTTTCCATTGTCAAGAAATTGGTCATTGAAAACGTAATTGCAAGGCTTTCTTGGAATAGCAAAAGAAGAAGAAGGGCAGCAAGGCTGCGTCGACTTCAGGTATCTATATGATAGATATTCTCCTTTCCACCACTGATTCTTGGGTATTGGATACCAGATGTGGTTCTCACATTTGTTTAAATGTGCAGGGTCTAAAGAATAGGAGACTGCTTAAAGATGGTGAAGTAGACCTACGCGTGGGGAATGGAGCAAGAGTTGCTGCATTAGCCGTAGGGACTTATGAAGTCACTTTACCTTCCAGATTAATTCTTGTTTTGAACAATTGTTATTATGTTCCGGATTTAAGTAGAAATATTATTTCAATTTCTTGTTTGGATAATGAAGGTTTTAAGTTTCTTATTGAGAATAAGAAATTTTCTATTTATTTAAATGATGTGCTTTATGGTATTGCTAATTCATTTAATGGCCTATATATCTTGGATGTCAAGAATGAAAATAATGACAATGTCTATCATGTAAATAAGAAATCTAAACCTAATGATGTAAATCATACTTATTTGTGGCATTGCCGTCTTGGTCATATTAATGAGAAGCGTATCTCAAAACTCCATGGGGACGGACTTTTGGGTTCATGTGACCTTGACTCATATGATACTTGCGAGACGTGTCTTCTTGGAAAAATGACTAAGACACCTTTCACCAAGTTGGGTGAAAGGGCAAGCGACTTATTGGGGTTGATACATTCCGATGTATGCGGACCATTAAGTAGCAATGCTAGGGGAGGATTTCAATACTTCATAACCTTCACTGATGATTATAGTAGATTTGGGTATGTTTACCTAATGAAACATAAAAGTGAAGCATTTGAGATATTTAGAATATTTCAAAATGAAGTAGAAAAACAACTTGGCAAAAGTATTAAGGCACTTCGATCAGATCGTGGTGGAGAATACTTGAGTCAAGAATTTGATGATCATCTAAAGAATTGTGGAATAGTTTCACAATTGACTCCACCCGAACACCACAATGGAATGGTGTGTCCGAGAGGAGAAATCGGACTTTGTTAGATATGGTTCGATCAATGATGTGTCAAGTTGATCTTCCAATATCCTTTTGGGGTTACGCTCTAGAAACCGCTGCTTTCACACTAAATCGTGTTCCAACTAAATCGGTTCAAAAGACTCCATATGAGATGTGGAGCGGAAAGAAAACTTGTTTATCTTTCATGAAAATTTGGGGTTGCGAAGCTTTTGTCAAAAGACTTGTCTCTGACAAACTTGCACACAAATCTGACAAATGTATTTTCGTGGGATATCCAAAGAAACTAAAGGATATTACTTTTACAACCAAGAGGACAACAAAGTGTTTGTTGCCCGAACTGGTGTCTTTCTAGAGAAAGAGTTTCTCTCCAAAGAAATCAGTGGGAGTAAAATAAATCTTGAAGAAATTCGAGACCCAGAAAATAACATTGAACCAATAGCAGAACAAGAACAAGAACCACAAGGAGTTGTGGAACCTTTTCAAAATACACAAGTAACTCGCAGATCTAGTAGGTTACGATCTGAGCCCGAGAGATATGGATTTCTCGTAACGGATAGTAATGAGGTAGAAATCATTGAGAATGATGAACCGTCAACCTACCAAGAGGCGATGTCTTCTCCTGATTTGGACAAGTGGCTTGGAGCCATGGAATCCGAATTGCAATCCATGCAAGACAATCAAGTTTGGAATTTGATTGATGCACCCGAAGGTGTAAAAACCATAGGATGCAAATGGGTCTTCAAGAAGACGACTGGCATGGATGGGAAGGTGCATACTTATAAGCTAGACTTGTAGCAAAGGGTTATAGGCAAGTTCATGGTATTGACTATGATGAAACCTTTTCACCCGTAGCAATGATCAAGTCTATAAGAATTCTGCTTGCCATTGCCGCATATCATGACTATGAAATATGGAAAATAGATGTAAAAACCGCTTTCCTAAATGGAAAACTCCAAGAGGATGTGTATATGACACAACCAAAAGGTTTTGAACAGAATTCTAAAGTATGCAAATTGCAAAGATCCATCTATGGATTGAAGCAAGCTTCAAGGAGTTGGAATCTCCGTTTTGATGAATCGGTCAAAGAGTTTGGTTTCATCAAGAACGAAGATGAGCATTGTGTATACAAGAAGATTAGTGGGAGCATAGTGATTTTCCTTGTTTTATACGTGGATGACATATTGCTCATTGGAAACGACATTCCTACACTTCAGTCTGTGAAGACTTGGTTAGGAAAGTGTTTTGCAATGAAAGATATGGGTGAAGCCGCATATATACTTGGCATTAAGATCTATAGAGATAGATCAAGGAGGCTACTTTGTTTAAGCCAAAGTACATACATTGACAAGGTCATTAGAAGATTCCGTATGGAAAATTCTAAGAGAGGCACCTTGCCGGTATTACATGGAGTTTCTCTAAGCAAGACTCAATGTCCTAAGACAAACGATGAGCGTGAGAAAATGAATGATGTTCCATATGCTTCGGCAATTGGGTCCATCATGTATGCCATGATTTGTACTAGGCCGGATGTATCTTATGCTTTGAGCATGACAAGTAGATACCAATCCGACCCTGGCGAAAATCACTGGGTAGCTGTAAAAGCGATTCTTAAGTACTTGAGAAGAACTAAAGACTCGTTATTGGTCTATGGAGGAATGGAAGATGATCTCGTTGTAAATGCTTACACAGATGCAAGCTTCCAAACCGACAAAGATGATAGCCGATCTCAATCGGGTTTTGTGTTTATGTTCAATGGTGGAGCTGTAAGCTGGAAGAGTTCCAAGCAAAGTATAACCGCTGATTCTACAACAGAAGCTGAGTATATTGCTGCATCGGATGCCGCAAAGGAAGCTGTTTGGATTAAGAAGTTCATTACTGAACTTGAAGTGGTTCCTAGTATTGCTAATCCAATAGACCTTTATTGCGATAATAATGGTGCTATTGCTAAAGCAAAGGAACCAAGAGCACATCAGAAATCCAAACACATACTTAGGCGTTTTCATATCATTCGAGAGATCGTTGATAGGGGAGACGTAAATATATGCAGAGTACCTACTGATGACAATGTTGCGGACCCGCTAACAAAGGGACTTCCACAAGCTAAACATGATGGTCATGTTAGGTCCATGGGTATTAGATACATGGGAGATTGGGCCTAGGGCAAGTGGGAGATTTTGGTAGTGGTGCCCTAGGCACGTTTAATAAACGTTGTAATTGTTATCATTTATTTCATATCAATAAAGAGATGTTTTGATGATTATTATTGTTCATGTTTACTTATAATAATCTCTTTCCCTAGTACTTGTTAAGCACTAGTATAAAGGCTAAATGATCATGGGATGATCATGTTAGATTTATGGGTACTTGTTTAGAACAAGGTACTGGACATGACCCGCTGTATGAGATTTATGTCATGGTCTATGTCGAACATACATCTCATATTAGTTATGTCATTCGAATCCTTAGACATGAAGTTATTATAGTCTTCCACTTGATGGACATTATGTTTGACATATTCAAACGCTACCTTTAACCGGGTAGTTATGAAGGGTATGATTGGCATAATCGGATTCAAGTAGGGAAGAGTAAATAGCTAAATGGATTTGTCTCTCTTCGGAGAGATGTCAAGCTTGGGCCTCTCGTAGGAATGATGTTGATGAAATGTTCGGCCGGACTCAAATGAATTGATCGGATCAATGTCATTTGGATTATCAACATATTCGGAATCGAGAAAGTATTGAACGAAACAAGTTGACTGTTTGACCATGACTTGTGTTCAATGACATCGTGGACAAAGGGATTATGACATGTTCTAAAGGAATGCGAACTTGTATCTAGTTATACTATTTGGGTAGGTATGACGGTTTGCTAGAACCTAATCATATCTTATGGTTTCATGTTTGATCCCATTGCCAACTTAGTATAATCCTAGAGGGTCACACACAATAGAACGAATCTTTAAAAGGACTATATTGGATTTTTGGAAATTCTGGAAATCTGGGGAAGTGGGCGACCGCACAGTATGGACTGGGCGGCCGTACACTTAGCTCAGTTTTGTACCAGTTTGTTTCAGATAGTTTTGCGACCGCACAGTGGCTTTTAGGCGGCCGCACAGTGATGTCGGGGGGCAGATTCCTAATTTGATTAGGAAACGAATTTTGGATGGATTTTGACACAAGTTTCCTCTTTGGAATAGGTCCTACTTGTGTATAAAAGACCAAATTCGGCTAGCACTCTTAACCAATGATTTTGAGAGTCTCCAAAGAGTTTGAGAGAGAGGTTATTTTGTTCCAAGATATCTTTTGATTGAAGAACAAAATAATACACAATTAAAGTTCCATATAGTCATTATCAATTGTGAAAGTGTGTTTCATAATTGTTGGTCTAGCAACCAAGATCAAGAAGCTCCTTGATATTCGTTCGTGGTGTGGATACCGCTAGAGGGTGAAGCTCATCATCTTCAAAGTTTGTGTTCTTACTTTCTTCGTGATCAAAGCTTCAAATCTCCACCAAGATCAAAGCTAGAATTCAAAGTCATCAAGGGTTAGTTTTTCCTCTATTCATGTTGTTGTATTTGACTTAATCATATGAATGGATCTATGGGCTTTGGGTTTCATAAATTTTAAATGCTAAATTCTGCTGCGCATGTTACATTGAAACCCAACAGGCAGGCCTTGCCGAGTTATACATGGAGCTCGACAAATTCAGTCGGAAGGCAAGCAAGTCTTTAGCTTGTTTCCAGTTTGCCCTCGAGGTATCTCTTTGTACCCTTCTGTTCTTTTCTTCCTTCGCTTTACTTTTTGCCTTGGCTTTTGTTTTCATTCTCGTGTACTAAAAGCCTCTTCGTCTTTTCTTTTCAGGCTTGGTACTACGAGGTCTTTGGCAACTATCCATGGAGGCCATCTCTAGACCAGAATCTCAATTTTCCAGCCATAATTTGCTGGGCCAGGTAGGTCTGAGAGAGAAGGGGTCCAAGGGACGGGTCGCTGTTCGATATACCGATGTAAAGGCAGTGTTAAAAGGGGCCATGCCGGCGGAGCTCAACCTTTTTCCTTGGTCGAGTTATGAGGAGTAGGAGATAAGTTTTAATCTGAGCGGGGCTCTGAGGGTGACTAGATAGAGGAGGCTGCTAGTAGGTTCCGGGGTGAGGCCTTTTATTTGGGCGAGAAGGTCCTATGGCAGCACAGACTGGAGCTCGTGCAGAGGTCACCAATTGATCCTCCCGAGGGCATGTACCTTTCTGACCATCGGAATGACCCCTTCTTCGTAGGGGCGGACGCAGCTGGCCTGATCACTGACAAGCCGTATGGACGTTTTGTGGCTACTCGGCTCAGGTCACCGCAGGTGGTAGTTTCTGGGGTAGCCCCACTGGTTTGGACAGACTATTCTTTTATATGTGTGGACGACAGGGTCCATAAGGTTGATTTGTCTACTCCCGGGGAGGGGGTTCCGGCTGAGGAGATCCCAATTGAGGTGGTATGCTTCTCCTTTGCTTTGCACACACACACCCTTCATCTCTGTCCCTTTTGCTTAGCCTTTTCTGTTTCCATGTGTAGGTTGCGGGGCGAGCACTGCTGAGGCGGCCTAGCTTCCTAGGGTGGGCCAAGAAGTGGTTTAGGAAGTTTACCGGTCGTTCTTCCAAGGGGCCTCGGGCAGAATATAGCTTTGTACCGGGCAGGAGTTCTATGAGTGGTGAGGAGAGACCTCGCAAAAGGGAATCGAGCATGGAGCTACTTCCCTCCTATGTTCGCAGTCAGTCCATGAGTGCTGCTGACATAACATCTTTTCGGGGTTTGCTGGGAGGGGCGGATACTCATGAAACTGTCCCGGATCCTTTTGCCCACTTGACCTTGGAGCGGCCCGAGTCATCTTCTGCTGACCGTCCGGGCACTTCTTCTCAATTCGCTTGGCGCTCTTTTCAGCCACCCACTGGCGAGGACATGAGCTTGGCGGAGTCTCTTTTCCATTTTGAGCCTAGTGCTTATCCAACTCACGGGCCGGGCATTTCTTATTCGCCTCCACCTCACTAAGATCCAAACTCTGAGTAGTTGTACCTGTTTGAACAATTTTTATGTCTTGCTTTGTTTTGAAAACAATATGTGTAAAGAAAACTGGTGTTAAGTGTCAAAAATGTTCTTTTGCTTGTAAATTCATTTAACTGCATGATTCGGGCCTTGAGAAGGGCTTTTTGGTGTTGTGACTTGTGGGGAATACCCGGGAATGTGTTTAGACTCAATTATGTACGACTGGGACATGTTTTGACACGTTCTGAGCAGATGAGAATGAATTTCTCTTGTGGGCAGTCTGCTGGTATGGGCTGCTGATACAAAAAAATTAACAACTGACAAAGCATCCGTACGGTTGGGGAAGGGAGTTGACTCTTTTTGACCAAAATTTTCTGAGGACCTCCGGGGAATTTTTGGGAAATTAGGGGATTTACTCTGGGTTTTGACCTATACTAGGCTTACCAAAGCATGACATTTTCATTAATCCTTTCAAATTGCTGTTATGGCTTGCTAGCCCCGGTTCATTTCCTTTGATCGGGAACCACCTTTTAGGCCTCGGCCATCCCTTGGGAGCGAATCTTCCTTTGCTTAGAATGCACCCTGTCCTCTGCGTGAGTTATTCCTTCCGGGTTTCCATCTTTTCCAACCCTCTTTTCCATATATCTTGCTTTCCATATCTCTTGCTCTTTCTATTCCTAGGAGTGGCCTAGTTGACTCAAGACACGGACGGGAGCGAATTATTCTTGCTCTAAGCAAGATAAACATAGGCACTTGCGGGAGTGAGTCCCTTTTGTGAGGGAGGAAGAGAATGAATTTCTCTTGTGGGCAGTCTGCTGGTATGGGCTGCTGATATAAAAAATTTAACAACTGATAAAGCATCTGTACGGTTGGGGAAGGGAGTTGACTATTTTTGACCAAAATTTTCTGAGGACCTCCGGGGAATTTTCGGGAAATTGGGGGATTGACTCTGGGTTTTGACCTAGACTAGGCTTACCAAAGCATGACATTTTCGTTAATCCTTTCAAAGTGCTGTTATGGCTTGCTAGCCCCGGTTCATTTCCTTTGATCGGGAACCACCTTTTAGGCCTCGGCCATCCCTTGGGAGCGAATCTTCCTTTGCTCAGAATGCACCTTGTCCTCTGCGTGAGTTATTCCTTCCAGGTTTCCATCTTTTCCAACCCTCTTTTCCATATATCTTGCTCTCCATATCTCTTGCTCTTTCTATTCCTAGGAGTGGCCTAGTTGACTCAAGACACGGACGGGAGTGAATTATTCTTTCTCCAAGCAAGATAGACATAGGCACTTGCGGGAGTGAGTCCCTTGTTGTGAGGGAGGAAGCCTATGGAGAAAAAATTGGTGTTTGGCTCTTTCCTAAGATGTAGAAAAGAAGACTTGTCGAGACATTCGAAATTTGCTTCGGTTAAGATTGTCAAAATGATTACTTGAATGGACCATGTTTATTATTAAGTTAGGCTTATGGCAAGCAATTAATCTTACCATGCATAAATGTTGTGATCAATTAAGATTTGGATTTGATTGATGGCAAGATCAGGAGGGGAATGTGTTTAAGGGATTGGTCTTTGATGTGATCGGGCAAAAAAGGGTTCTTTGAGAAATCGGTCAATGATGGGACTGTGGGAGAGACTTGGTCATTTTGGAGAGAACGAAGGTTTGATGATTTTGTTTCACGTTGTGACCAGACCCGAAGGTTGCCTACGTTCCCCTCAGTTTGAGGAGCTCAGGTCGCCATAGTTTGGCCTTGTACCACCTTTTGCCGTGGTTTGCTTCCTTTTGACGTGTGTCTCGGAGGACGTTGTTGCTCTTTTGATGTAAATCAATTTGCTCTGTGATGAACTCCTTGGGATGGACCTCTTGGGGTGAACTTGGTGAGCCTTTCGAGTCAAACTTCCTCTTCACATGTATTCAGTTCCTTTCCTTCTTTCATATATATATATATATATATATATATATATATATATATATTTAAGAGAGGGGAAACATTAGCCCCAATCTTGCTATCTTTGACATTGGCTCACTTGTGGCCCTTTGGTGGAACGTCTGTCACTTCTCACTTTGACTTTGAGGATTTTGGACGTCCTTTGTTCGGTTGCTCACATGCGATCACGGTTGAATATTAGTGGTTGAGCAACAACATCTTCTCATTTTCATTGTCTTGGGATGCCTTTGATGTGCATCGAGAATTTGTATGGGAAAGGTGTATTGGGAAATGTGTATCGGGGATGTGTATAGAGAAAGGCTTCCCATTAATGGTTTCTTCATGCCAATTGATCACAACATTTATTCACATCAAACTTAATTATTTGCATTTAATATTTTTCATTTGTGTTAGGTCCCCTCATCCTTAATGAGTCGTCATTGACTATTATGCTTAGAAGTCAATTCATCATTTTAGGGACGTAGCAATCATTTGATAATACTAAGCAAAGGAATTTCAAGAGTAAATGTAGTTTGCAAGTAATGTCTCAAGTCTAGAGAGAATAGAAGGAAAATGACCTTTTCGTTTCATGGAAGACTCAATTTTTTACAGACTCGACTCGACTATTCACGGATTTGATACAGACTCCGTTGGACACTAACTTGGTATCTTACTTCCCAAGACTTTGCCTCGCATGGCTTAGGGAAAATAAAGACAATGTCCAAAACGGACTTTTGGAAAGACCTTAGAACCTATAAAACATAGACCACTCCTAACCTTCTTTTCTTTCTCTTTTTCTCTTCTCCTTTTCTCACAACCTCAACCTCTGCTTCCTTGCTTTTTGATCGGGTTCAAACCCACTGATTTCCTTTCTTGGTAATGATCCCCTCATCAATAAGTTCCTGGATCTTTTCTTTCAAAGCATCACAAGCTCCGGTGGTGTGTCCCACCCCTTGATGGTATCGGCAGAACTGGGTCTCATCGGACCGTTGGTGGGAGTGTTCAGCTAAGAGCATATCCGGATTGAGTAACTGGATCTTTCCCTCCTTGAGCAGTTGATCAAGTAACTGAACTCTTGGAGTCCCCAATTCACAGAATAGACGATATGGAGTGGCTCTTTGAGGGCGAGGACAGGTCCGGGCCGACTGTTTCTGTGCGGCACACTTACATTTGGGGGTTGTGATTTGGGAGGAAGGCTTCCTTGGTAGATCGAGGTCATTTGGGAGCTGATGGGAGCAACAGGAGACGGGTTGTTCGAGGTAGGCCCAACAGGAGAATTTTTGAGGTGAGGGTGATTTCTGAGGTAGGTTCTAATATCTAGAATTGCGTCCACCATCGTGTTCATGCAAGCTTGGACACTTTTCATGTCTTCTTAATGGATGTGACTTTGCGAGTCCATTTCATCTCTCACGCTTTTCCTTTCTTGGTGCCAATCGTTCTCTCTATCTTTCAAGAGCTCACGAAGACAAGGGTGGACCATTCGAACCCAAATCCTTTCGACTTCCTTTTCCAGGTCAGGGGCTTATTTCTCGTGCATTCTAGTGACAATCCCAAACAGACACCCCTGATCATATTCCAACCTTCTCGTCACTTGCTGCATGACATCCAGGGTTCTCTCAATGATTTCTAGGGGAGCTTCCATTATTCCCTATCAAACGATGAACCAACAAGCCATAAGGGCGCTTCAAAGGGACTCAAGGAAAAGTTATACTTTGAGTAAGAAAGGGGACATTGACACAAGGAGGTTTGACCCATGAAAAACGGTTTTGACTTTTAAGAACGAGTTTAGGGGAAAGGACCCAAGACATGCATTTTGATGAGTTTATCATTCATATATATATATATATATATATATATATATTTGAAAAAAAGACGTTTTCATCATTTTTTATTTTGGGTGATTTCATCACACAAACAAACGTTAATGCGCAGTTCAGAAGTAACGCATGCACTTATTGGTCAAGCTCTTTTAAGACGCATCTCTTACTCCTAAATGGTCGGAAAATATTTCTCTTCTTTTTGCAACTATTCTAAACCCTGGATCAGTGGAGGCCATCACTACGCCTATAGACCCCTCGTTTTTCACCTATATTGCACGCTCCCAAGGACGGACTATCCCAGGTGAGGGTCCTATAGGGCACACAGCTTCCACCGACCGAAAGAACCAAACCTAGGGTCTAGTGCGCCACAACGTTCCAATGCGTGGGCCATTCTTATCATAGTTAAGCCCCGGTTAAGGTTAAGATTGACTTAACGCTTCAACGAAATTCCGGCATGACCTCATTTTAATGAGGGATCTCGGACCTTAGCCTTGGCCTTAAAGATGATTAGGATGGGTCAAGCATTAGAGCTTAATGACGCGGTGTCAACCTATCCCTAATGCGTGACTTCGGTTAATTATGGTTGGAATTAACACATAAGTCAAGGACCGGGTCAAAGATGACCTTGGTCACACTTGCTTTCACAAGGAGTCGTGACTCGGGCGTTAAATTGGCCATAATTAGCGTTTGGACACATATTAGGGACGTGATGACGTGAGCTAGACCAAAAACCAACCATGGTCACGGTATTTTATGTGTCACGGAAAATGTGTGGTTGACTCGGCTCGGAAGGGAGGTGGAATGGACCCGTGCGCGCAAGAAGGGCACAAGATCACCAATCGAGCTGCATCGTGGCATCCATCCCGGGTTTTAAGGATTTTTGAAACGTGCACAAGGTCGAGTGCGGGTTGTGTGAAGTCTTCCATGTTCTCTTTTGAGTCAAAATAGGAGTTTTTAATGTGTTTTAATATCATGAGCATGAACAAGAGTATATACAAGATAAGGTCAAACAATTTAAACAAGTAATTTGCACAAGTAATCAAGAAAAGATATGAACTAGTAAAAATCTTTGAAATCAAATTTTGTAGATGGGAAAGGTTGTGCACAACCGAAGGTTTTGAAAATCAAAACTTTTGCAAGAGGAGCAAGGCCCTTTGAAAGTCAATTTGCACAAAAGATTGTGCACAACAAAAGAGATTTAGAAAACCAAACTTTCACAAAGTGGGGTTATCCACAATGAGGCCTTGAAAACCCAATATTTTTTGTCCAAAAATTTGTGCATAACCAAGCTTTGAAGATCCATTTTTTGAAGCAAATGTGCATAAGTAGATGCTGTAAATTGGAACCTGGACAAGCAGAAGCAAAAGGGACCAACAGAATGTTTCTGCCCTGTAAAAAAAATGTTATTTGAAACATTCTGTGGGCCCGGCCAAACCAGCCGTACGGTTAGCGCAGTAGCCCCATTATATTTGCTAATTTTCAGCTTCTGATCATCAAGCCCCAGTTTATTGCATTTCAAGAACAGTTTCACTCCCAGAAATCAAAACAGAAACATAAAACACACACAAAAATATGCACAAAGTCAACAAATGGGGACGGGAGTTTGACCCACACAATAGTGTCCCCAAGGCTTCTAAAAAGAAGTTTGTAAACACTTTAGTCCCTGGCGGAGTCGCCACTGTAAGGATCCCCGCGGGAAAAAACCATTGTTGGAAATGTTTTCCCCACTCGAGAATGCCAAACACGACACTTTATGTTCAAATGTAAAAGAGAGTCGCCAAATTAGTTTAATTTTTAACCCAAACTTAACGAAAAAGGTTAGAGAAAAAGGATTCGGAGGTCAGGTTACACCTTGGGAAGAACTTAAACGAGGTTCACCCAAAATGCCTCGGAAAAAACCGAGTCTCCCTAAGTTTGTTGACCAAAAGATGTGCAAGTGTGTGTGTGTGTGTGTGTTTTATAAAAGTGGGAGAAACTGACCTCTCAACAGAACCAGTTAGATACTTAACGGAAAGGGTTTATTTTGCAAATGTTTTAACAGAAAGAGGGCAAAACTAGAAATAGTTCTCCCTGGACAAACCAGCCATGGCTATAGGAGGCTGACCTGGGAGTTTTGACAGATTCTCAGGAATCAGTCCAGTTTCAGGCAGAAACAAAGCATTCTGTTAAAACTGGATTGTTTTGAATCTTTTCAGCTTATTTCTTTGTACAAAATCATAAGTTAAGTCATCCATATGACATTTATCACTAATTAGACACCAAAACAAGTGGTTTTAGGTGTGATCAAGGTAATAATTGGGGCAAAAAAAAGAAAGTTGATGAACATGACATTTGAGCCAAAATCACCATTTTGATGGTTAAAGATTGAAACTTTACCATTCAAATGGATGATTCATCCAAGGAAATGCCTTGGGATATCAAAAATCAACCTTTGGATGAATAAAGATTGAATCTTTATCATCCAAAGGGACATTATTAAGGCTTGATCAAAGTTTGAATGGCAAAGATTGAAACTTTGCCATCCCAAGCTTGATCATCCTTAAATAAATCAAAGTAAATGGATACAATACATAAATGTAAAGACATGAAAGTAAATTGCATAAATGTAAAGACATGAAAGTAAATTGCATAAATGTAAAGACATGAAAGTAAATTGCATAAATGTAAAGACTTGAAGTAAATGTACATTAAATGATAACAAGCCTTGATCATCCTTGGTTTGAACCCTTGATCATGCATAAAACATGAGGGTAGCATGGATCATGTCAAGAACTTGGTTCCAATTCATATTATTTACAAGAAATGAAAGACATTAAGTAAATAAAACAAAGTAAAATAGAGTAGGAGATGAAGAGAAGATGGGGAGAAGGAGGCCCCACCAATATTTGGTTCTAAGCCTATCTACTTTCTCTCTTTTCACTCAAATATGTGTTTGTGACTCTAATATGCTCTCAACTCAGCAGAGTTTCTACTCACAAATCTATTTCTCCCCCTTTGAAATGATCAGCAAGGGTCTGCATTTATAAGGACTGAGGGTGCCCATAGTTGCCGTACGATTGGGCCTTTCCCGCGTCCAAACCAGCCGTACGGCTCAGCCTGGCGAGCTTCTGGATTTTTCTAAGTTTTAATTCCAGGATAGTCCTAGAGTTTTGGTTTATCATAGTGAGATCCTAGCCTATCAGTTTATCCCTGAATGGTTCTAAGAATTCCTATAGGTTGGTTTAATTTTAGATTGGGGTACTTACAAGTACATCCATTAAGGTGAGTTCCTTTCCAGATGTCATCTTGAGCACCACCTTGCCGAGTCCAACCACGTTTGAAGTTTCATAGTTTCCCTTATATAGCTTCCTTCCACTGCAGGGGACATAAGATGAGAAACTCTCTCTATCTACACATATGTGGCGTGTTGCTCTAGTATCTACCCACCATTCTCTGTGGTTATCATCCTACTTAGCAAGATTGGCTTCAAACACTATGGCGGTCAAACTAAGATCGGACAGGTCTATCGGGACTGTCTTGTCTTCCACCACATTTGCCTGAGGGCGATTGCCATTATTCTGTCTACGGTGACGACACTCTCTGGCCCTATGGTCCGGTTTGCCACAGTTATAGCAATCTCCTTTAATCTTCTTGGCGTTCCCCCTTTTAGCAGTACCAGAAGCCTTTCTCTTCTTACTGGTGCTTGCTTCCGCCAAGTTTACCTTCGCCTCTGTCATAGCAGCCCTGTTGTTCTTGACTTCAGATTCTCGGTTGCCTTCTTCAATCCTTAGTCGTATGATTAGGCCCTCTAGCTTCATTTCTTTGTTCTTATGCTTGAGTTACATCTTGAAGTCCTTCCACAGAGGCGGTAGCTTCTCTTTGATAGCAGCTATTTGGAAGGACTCCCTGAGTTGCATGCCTTCTGCAATGATGTCGGCAATGATCAGTTGCAACTCACGTAGTTGATCCATTACCGTTCGGGAATCAATCATCTTGAAGTCTAGGAATCGACCGACAATTGTGAGATCCCGCGCGCAAACTTAACCGGTCGTTCGTGTAAGAGCGACTAGTTTGCCTCGTGCGAATGCAGCGTGAATCTGCTCGGTTCTCACACAATGGTTACACTCCTTTGGTTTTGAAAATCAGAGAGTCGCCACCTCATTTTATTAAATGAAAATAGAGATAAAACCTTTTATTTGATTTGAACTGGGTTCGGGGGCTAAGTTACGAGAGGAGAAGGTGATTAGCAGCACTCCGCTCGCCCTTTCGGTCTCTAGCATGCTTCCGCCTACGCTTGATTTTAGTTGCCTTTTTAGAAATGCCTTATTATGCCCTAACATTGGAAAAATGTGTGTATTTATGTATAAGGAGTCTCCTAATCTAGGTCGATTCGTTTGCACGCAACCGGGAACCGGTTTGGGTAGATTCCCGATTGGTTTTCGAAAAGGGTTATATACAAGTATGAACAATAAAAGGGGAAATGGGGAATATTGTACAAATAATACATATATGCAAAAAAATAGGATAAATCCCATGAAAGAATGTCCCAAGCCAAGGTTGTCCTCCAAGTTCATGGCTGCTGTGAATCACCATGGGTGTACCTGTGAATGACCTATCCAAAGAAAGATCTAAAACTTGGGATTGACTCCCAAGATGTTAGAGTACATGTATGATTTTTTTTTTTGGATTTATGGGTTATTATTTCATGCTCAAATAATATCAAGAACATCAATATGAAATAAGCCCAGAACGTCAAAGCATAGCATATCATATTTTGATGGACAATTTAGACTATGATAACTCATGAATCTGAGAAAACTCAAAACACGAAAGTTGAAGATCATGTATCAAACATGATGTATGCCATGTTTCAAATCCAGAAAGCGAGTTTTGATGCACCAAAAAGCTTCTGACATTTATGTGTCAGAATCTAAGAATATTAATCTGGGAGCAGACACTTGAGTTTAAAACTGGAAAGAGGCCTTTCCTTAAGTCATAAAATCGTTTAAAAAGCATTAACATCTTTATTAATCTTTTAAGAACAATTTTCAAGTTTTGACTTTGACTTTAAGATCGTGTTTTGGTAGGGTTTTAGACTTGAGAACCCAGATTAGTCAAAAGTGCAGCAAGCAAGACAACACTTCTGAACTACAAAAATGCCTACCAAATCATGACCTAAACATGGAATGAGACCACGAAACTTGGCATAGATTATACTAAATATGTAAGGAACAACTTTTATGTTTTGAGCTAAGTCTAGATATGAAGTTAGATAGAATAAAAAGCACATCAAGAGTCTTGGTTGAAACAGAGCATACTGGACAGATTATTCATGGCATGAAGATATGTATAAAAACATGGTATAAACTCAGAGCAAATCCATGGAACTTAGGGAACTTGTTTATTGACGTGTTATTAACATTATCATATATCTATTTATGCACAAACATCAACAAAAATGAGAATAAACAAGAAGGAAGGAGGGGAGGACAGATTGTATACATGCTGAGTGAAGAAGCCATATCTTGCATAGATTTAAGATTTAAACCATGGAATCAACACCAACGTGAACTTAACACATATATATACATATTAGGACAAAGATTCAAACATTTAGAATACATTAAACATGTTTATTTACAAAGTAAAATCATAGATTACATAGATAATAAGGGGAATCTAGCCATTAGTTGGCTAGATTCCCAACTAACACATATAAACTTACATTACATCAAATCTATGAATTACAAAAGGAAAACTTACCTAGGTTAGGGAGGGTGGTGTGCTTCCTTTGTCTCCAAGGGAATACTTTTTTTTTTTTTTTTGAGTTTGAGAGTTGGAATGCTTGAGATTGCTAGAGTTTGAGTTATGTTTTGGTGGTGTTTTGTGGTGGTTGTATGGTGGTTGTTTGGTAGTTTTGTGGTTGTTGTATGGTGGTTTTTTGGTGGTTTTGTGGTGTTGTTTGGTGGGGCTATGAATGTGGTGGAGAGAAGGTTAGGGGCTGAGAATAGAGAGAGAGGGATGGTTAGAGAGAATTAGAGGAATGAAGAGAGTTGTGAATGTGAGTTGTGTTGTGAGTTGTGTGAATTGTGAGGGAATGAGGGCAATTTGGGAGGTCATTAGAGAGAGGAGGGAGGTGAGAATTGGGGAGCAAGCTTAGTAGGGTGTAGGGGCTGATTTAGGGGGTAGGAAAGGAGTGGTTGAGTGTGGAGGAGTGAAGAGGAAGAGGAAGAAAAATGGGGAAGATCATCATTAAGGAGGAAAAACTGCCCACAACTCGACAGGCTCTGCACGGCCGTGCGGGTTAAAGGGCGCGGCCGTGCAACCCGACCAAAGTTAACATTTTGTTTTTGTTTTTTTTGTTTTCTTTTTGGACCAGCCACAATGTGACACATGGTGCTGGTGGAATGGTCAAAACTTGCTCTTGTGGACATGCTTTCCGGCTCCGGCTTTCAGCTCCGCAACTGCTCCGTTGTGCGCGCTCTGGTGTCCCGATTGTCCGCGGGCCCAACATGAAAGTTGCTCGATATATTTTTGTGGTCATGCCGGTGTATCTGTAATTTGATCGAAGATCAAGGAATAGATTAATATAATATTAATGCATTAGATGACCAATTAAAAAGTTTTTTAGCAGTGCGGGACCCGGCGAGGGGTCCCGACACGCGATTTTTCGAGAATATGCCCGTTTACTCGGTTTTGAGTCCTGATCATGAATCCGGACTCGGTTTATTCATCAGATGCACCGATAAGGCGCTCGGTAGTCACGAACAGCCAAATTTGGGGTTTTAGGTCAATTGTCAGGGTTTAGACCAATTAATCGAGGTTTAATAGGGGTGCGAGATCGGGGTGTCTACAAAGCCCCTCATCGAATTCTCTTACAAAGTAAAGAGGATTCGACGATCATAATATAGACAACCGATCTCGTCTCGGTTTAACGGCTGAGCCCGAAGTTGGGCTTCCTACGTATCCCTTGCGGGAATCAAGCCTTCGTAGTTCTACTCAAGCAAGCAATCAAGAAAACGTATGGTCGAACCTGGATTCCCAAGTTTCCTATGTATCTCTTTCGAGAATCAGACCAATCGTAGTTCAGCTTAACACTTGTAACGACCCGAAAACCCGCCTCTATTTTCTTAGAAATAAATATTTAATTATTTATTTATTGCTTATTTATTTAGTTAAATTATTTATTTAATTAAATAATTATGTGTGCATTTTATGTTTCATAATATTTATGTCTAGCATTTTAATTGATCATTTGTGCTAGTGTGGAATTTATTGGGTCTTAGTTGATAGTGGGGAAATGGATTTAATTGTTCCTAGTTGGGTAGTAGAGGGGACCTAAGTGAACTATTCTAATTTATCCTACTTACTCCCTCCATCACCTCTCTCCTCCCTCATTTCTCCCTCACTTCTCCCTCTCTCCAGCACACTTTTCTCTCTCCCTCCTCCATTTGTGAAGGTAAGTTTTTCTCTCCCTTCTCTCTTCAATCTAACCATCTTCCTCTTGTTATTTCTCATTTCTTAAAACATGAAACTTGTTTAGATCGTCGTTAGGATCGTAGAGGGCTAAAAATATTCGAGTTCCGGCAACTTTGGAAAAATTCAAGTAAGTTGCTTTTCCCCTATTTTTATGCTAAAATGTTCATATCATGTTTATATAATGCTTAAGTTGTTATATTTGAATTTATTGAGTTTGGAATTTATTTGGAATTTATTTGGGTTTTGGTTAAAAATGGTGATTGTTATGAATGTTGGAATTTAATCTTGGTTTTTGTTGATCAAATGGTGTTATTTAGGTCCCTTTTCAGTTAGATGTTGTTTGGGTACTTTGGGGATCAAGTTGGGAGTGTTGATTGTGAGAAATTTGGTTTTGGGTAAGAAAATGGAGAACCCATTTGGTTCTTGCCGTTTTCCGGCGACCTGGGTGCGTGGGCGACCGCCCATGGGTGGTTTGGGCGACCGCCCATGAGATCAGTTGATCCGGAGAATTTGAGTAAAAGTGAGTGGGTGACCGCCCACTTTTGGGTTGGGCAACCGCCCATGAAGTCAGTTGGGTTTTGGGCTTGGGTGTGGGGTTTAGGCGACCGCCCGGACTGGCTATGGGCGACCGCCCATACCAGCTGTCCTGAGTACCTTTGTTTTCGAATGGTTTTATGGTTCAAGCCCGATCTAGGCTCGAAGTATCACCCTAGTTGACTTAATTTAATACCGTGGACACTTTAGTGCTTGAGATTTGGTTCCTTTGTGAACAATGGTGTTATGGAATTTGATCAAGTATTGTTGGGAATTTTTGGGCATCTTATGATGTGTTCGTGATTGTTTCAATCGAATTGATTTAGGAAGCCATGGAAGAAATTGTTGTTCTCGAAGTGATTTGTGAAGATTAGGTGATGGATTGTTGGATTGGGGTGATGAGTTATGTGTTGTTTGATATATTTGGAGTTAAATAGGGTTTTAATGGAGTTAGAATTGGTTTGGGTCGAGCTCCACAATGGTGGGGAGGTATAAGGGTTGTTATATCAAGATTTAGGACAAAAGGAGTGAAATTCGGGGGTATTTTGGGGTCTGGGCGGCCGCCCACTTAGTTTTGGGCGACCTCCCACTAAATCAGCCTCATTTAGCTTGGCAACAGCGTTCCGGGCGACCGCCCACTCAATTCTTGGCGCCCGCCCACTTTTCCAGAATTTAAGTCGATCTTCTGGAGGCCATAACTTCTTCGTCCGGACTCCGTTTTAGGCGTGTAAACTATCGTTTCGAAGCTCTCTTCGAGTACTACAAGATGGGATAGGTTGTTCAGTTAAGTTCTAAGTTTTACACTTCGGGATTTTATTGGGTGTTTGAGGTTAAGAATTGGTTCGTTGATGAACGGATGTAAGACGTGAATTGGTGATTGGGTACCTACGGTGTTGGCTAGCTTTAAGGTGTATTTATTCGGTCTTCCTATTTGGAATTCTAGGTGTAATTATTGTTGGGTTTCGATCAAACATGCGCAGCGGAATTTAGCATTTAAAATTTTGAAACCCAAAGCCATGGATCCGTTCATATGATTAAATCAAATACAACATAAGAATAAAGGAATAAACTAACCCTTGATGGCTATCAAATTCTCTTGGTCTTTGGTGGAGGTTTGAAGACTTGATCACGATCACAAGCTTGAACACGAACTTTGAAGATGATGATTTTCACCCTCTAGCGGTATCCACACTTCGAACGAATATCAAAGGAGCTTCTTTGATCTTGGTTGCTAGACCAAATTGTGAAACACCTTTTCACAATCAAAAGGACTATATTGAATTTATTTTGTGTATTATTTTGTTCCTCAACCAAGAATGTCTTGGAACAAAATAAACCTCTCTCAAACTCTTTGAGACTCACAAAATCAATAGTTTTGAGTGCTGGCCGAATTTGGTCTTTTATACACAAGTATGACCTATTCAAATAGGAACTTGTGTTTAAAATCCGTCCAAAATTCGTTTCCTAATCAAATTAGGAATCTGCCACCCGACAGTACGTGCGGCCGCCCCAAAACCCTCTGTGCGGTCGCACAACTATCTGAAACAAAAACTGGTACAAAATTTGGCTAAGTGTGCGGCCCCCAGTCAAGAATGTGCGGTCGCCCACTTCCCAGAAAGTCCATAATTTCCAAAATTCCAATGTAGCCTTTTTAAGATTCGTTCTATTGTGTGTGACCCTCTAGGATTATACTAAGTTGGCAATGAGCTCAAACATGATCCCATAAGATATGATTAGGTTCTAGCAAACCGTCATACCTACCCAAATGGTATAACTAGATACAAGTTCGCATTCCTTTAGAATATGTCACAATCCCTTTATCCACGATGTCATTGAACACAAGTCATGGTCAAACAGTCAACTTGTTTTGTTCAATACTTTCTCGATTCCGAATATGTTTGATAATCCAAATGACATTGATCCAATCAATTCATTTGAGTCCGGCCGAACATTTCATCAACATCATTCCTACGAGAGGCCCAAGCTTGACATCTCTCCGAGGAGGGACAAATCCATTTAGTTTATTATTCTTCCCTACGTGAATCCGATTATGCCAATCATACCCTTTATAACTTCTCGGTTAAAGGTAGCGTTTGAATATGTCAAACATAATGTTCATCAAGTGGAAGACTATAATAACTTCATGTCTAAGGATTCAAATGACATAACTAATATGAGATATATGTATGACATAGACCATGACATAAATCTCATAAAGCGGGTCATGTCCAGTACCTTGTTCTAAACAAGTACCCATAAATCTAACATGATCATCCCATGATCATTTAGCCTTTATACTAGTGCTTAACAAGTACTAGGGACGGAGATTATTATAAGTAAACATGAACAACAATAATAATCAAACATCTCTTTATTGATATGAAATAAATGATAACAATTACAACGTTTATTAAACGTGCCTAGGGCACAACTACCAACAATCTCCCACTTGCCCTAGGCCCAATCTCCCATGTATCTAATACCCATGGACCTAACATGACCATCATGTTTAGCTTGTGGAAGTCCCTTTGTTAGCGGGTCCGCAACATTGTCATCAGTAGGTACTCTGCATATATTTACGTCTCCACTATCAACGATCTCTCGAATGATATGAAAACGCCTAAGTATGTGTTTGGATTTCTGATGTGCTCTTGGTTCCTTTGCTTGAGCAATAGCACCATTATTATCGCAATAAAGGTCTATTGGATTAGCAATACTAGGAACCACTTCAAGTTCAGTTATGAACTTCTTAATCCAAACAGCTTCCTTTGCAGCATCCGATGCAGCAATATACTCAGCTTCTGTTGTAGAATCAGCGTTGTACTTTGCTTGGAACTCTTCAGCTTACAGCTCCACCATTAACATAAACACAAAACCCGATTGCGATCGGCTATCATCTTTTGTCAGTTTGGAAGCTTGCATCCGTGTAAGCATTTACAACGAGATCATCTTCCATTCCTCCATAGACCAAAAACGAGTCTTAGTTCTTCTCAAGTACTTAAGAATCGCTTTTACAGCTATCCAGTGATTTCGCCAGGGTCGGATTGGTATCTACTTGTCATGCTCAAAGCATAAGACACATCCGGCCTAGTACAAATCATGGCATACATGATGGACCCAATTGCCGAAGCATATGGAACATCATTCATTTTCTCACGCTCATCTTTTGTCTTAGGACATTGAGTCTTGCTTAGAGAAACTCCATGTAACACGGGCAAGGTGCCTCTCTTAGAATTTTCCATACGGAATCTTCTAATGACCTTGTCAATGTATGTACTTTGGCTTAAACGAAGTAGCCTTCTTGATCTATCTCTATAGATCTTAATGCCAAGAATATATGCGGCTTCACCCATATCTTTCATTGCGAAGCACTTTCCTAACCAGTCTTCACAGACTGAAGTGTAGGAATGTCGTTTCAATGAGCAATATGTCATCCACGTATAAAATAAGGAATAGCACTATGCTCCCACTAATCTTCTTGTATACACAAGGCTCATCTTCGTTCTTGATGAAACCAAACTCTTTGACCGATTCATCAAAACGGAGATTCCAACTCCTTGAAGCTTGCTTCAATCCATAGATGGATCTTTGCAATTTGCATACCTTAGAATCTTGTTCAAAACCTTCTGGTTGTGTCATATACACATCCTCTTGGAGTTTTCCATTCAGGAAAGCGGTTTTTGACGTCCATCTGCCATATTTCATAGTCATGATATGCGGCAATGGCAAGCAAAATTCTTATAGACTTGATCATTGCTACGGGTGAAAAGGTCTCATCATAGTCAATACCATGAACTTGCCTATAACCCTTCGCTACAAGCCTAGCTTTGTAAGTATGCACCTTCCCATCCATGTCAGTTTTCTTCTTGAAGACCCATTTGCATCCTATGGTTTTTACACCTTCGGGCGCATCAATCAAATTCCAAACTTGATTGTCTTGCATGGATTGCAATTCGGATTCCATGGCTCCAAGCCACTTGTCCGAATCAGGAGAAGACATCGCCTCTTGGTAGGTTGACGGTTCATCATTCTCAATGATTTCTACCTCATTACTATACGTTACGAGAAATCCATATCTCTCGGGCTCGGATCGTAACCTACTAGATCTGCGAGATGCTTGTGTATTTTGAACAGGTTCCACAACTCCTTGTGGTTCTTGTTCTTGCTCCACCATTGGTTCAATGTTATTTTCTGGGTCTCGAATTTCTTCAAGATTTATTTTACTCCCACTGATTTCTTTGGAGAGAAACTCTTTCTCTAGAAAGACACCAGTTCGGGCAACAAACACTTTGTTGTTCTCTCGGTTGTAAAAGTAATATCCTTTAGTTTCCTTAGGATATCCCACAAAAATACATTTATCAGATTTGTGTGCTAGTTTGTCAGAGATAAGTCTCTTGACATAAACTTCGCAACCCCAAATCCTCATGAAAGATAAACTAGGTTTCTTTCCACTCCACATCTCATATGGAGTCTTTGGAACCGATTTAGTTGGAAATTGATTTAGTGTGAAAGCAGCGGTTTCTAGGGCGTAACCCCAAAAGGATATTGGAAGATCAACTTGACTCATCATTGATCGAACCATGTCTAACAAAGTCCGATTCCTCCTCTCGGACACACCATTCCATTGTGGTGTTTCCAGGTGGAGTCAATTGTGAAACTATTCCACAATTCTTTAGATGATCATCAAATTCTTGACTTAAGTATTCACCACCTCGATCTGATCGAAGTGCCTTTATACTTTTGCCAAGTGTTTTTCTACTTCATTTTGAAATATTCTAAATATCTCAAATGCTTCACTTTTATGTTTCATTAGGTAAACATACCCAAATCTACTATAATCATCAGTGAAGGTATGAAGTATTGAAATCCTCCCCTAGCATTGCTACTTAATGGTCCGCATACATCGGAATGTATCAACCCCAATAAGTCGCTTGCCCTTTCACCCAACTTGGTAAAAGGTGTCTTAGTCATTTTCCAAGAAGACACGACTCACAAGTATCATATGACTCTAAGTCACATGAACCCAAAAGTCCGTCCCCATGGAGTTTTGAGATACGCTTCTCATTAATATGACCAAGACGGCAATGCCACAAATAAGTATGATTTATATCATTTGTTTAGATTTCTTATTTACATGATAGACATTATTTTCATTCTTGATATCCAAGACATAAAGGCCATTAAATGAATTAGCAATACCATAAAGCACATCATTTAAATAAATAGAAAATTTCTTATTCTCAATAAGAAACTTAAAACCTTCATTATCCAAACAAGAAATTAAAATAATATTTCTGCTTAAATCCGGAACACATAATAACAATTGTTCAAAACAAGAATTAATCCGGAAGGTAAAGTGACTTCATAAGTCCCTACGGCTAATGCAGCAACTCTTGCTCCATTCCCCACGCGTAGATCTACTTCACCTTCTTTAAGCAGTCTCCTATTCTTTAGTCCCTGCACATTTAGACAAATGTGAGAACCACATCCGGTATCCAATACCCAAGAATCAGTGGTAGAAAGGAGAATATCTATCATATAGATACCTGAAGTCGACGCAGCCTTGCTGCTCTTCTTCTTCTTTTGCTCTTCCAAGAAAGCCTTGCAATTACGTTTCCAATGACCAATTTCTTGACAATGGAAACAAATTGCATCCTTTTGTGTATCGGGTTTTGCCTCAGAAGCCTTGGCAACCTTTGCCTTGCTTATCTTGGGTTTGACAACTTTTGCCTTACCCTTTCCTTTGGCACCAGGCTTCTTCCCATCATGAACCAAGAGCACGGGAGAACCTTTCTCCACAATTTTCATCTCTGCAGTTTTGAGCATCCCATGCAACTCAGAGAGATTCTTATCCATTCCATGCATTATAATTCATTACAAACTGATTATAACTTTTAGGCAATGAATTAAGAATGAGATCCGTGGCTAGCTCCAATAGGATTGGATAGCCAAGTTTCTCAAGGTGCTCTACATAACCTTTCATTTTAAGAAAGTGAGGACTCACTTGTTTCCCTTCATTCATTTTGCTAGTAGTGAATGCAACAATGGTCTTGTACCTCTCTTGCCTAGCTTGCTCTTGAAACATGGTTCTCAACTCCACGCCTATCTCATAGGCTTCCAAATGTTCCAAACTTTGTTGGAGTTTGAGCACATAGCACAAGCATGAGACAACTTACATCTCTAGAATCATATGATGTTTCTTGTATTGTCTCTTTCTACCCTAGGGGCAGTAGGCGGTGGTTCAGCGGGGAGAGGCCCATCGAGAATGTACAACTTATCTTCTTGCCTAAGAACGATTCTTATGCTACGGATCCAATCCATAAAGTTGGTACCATTCTCTTCGAGCTTATCCTTCTCAAGGATCGATCGCAACGACATTGATTGAGTGTTATTAGTCATTATCTACAAATATGAAAATTTTCCAAAATTTAATAAGTACCGATTTTCATTAAAGAGATAAATAATGTATATTTCAAGCAAAATACTCCCACTAAATTATATAACCTTCATATACATCCAATGTATAATATAATTTAAATGGGTTAAGATCCAACTTTAATTAATTTCAAGTCCGCTAAGGCAGATACACAAAATCAAATTAATTAGGTAGACAATCTTGTCAATCATATCTCATATGACTCTTAGTTCCTTTTATGAGATTCTTTAAGAAATCCAATTTCAAAAAAGCATGTAAACCTCATCTTTGCCTAGGCCCAAAAACTGTTTTGACGCCCATTAAGTCTAACCATTTTAAACGCATAGTTAATGTGTCCCGCTAGGGCTGCCCACACTATCTATCTTGCTCATACATAAACAAATTAATGCATCTCGCTAGGCGAATCTACATTAAAATCACTCATGTACTAACAAGTGTTTAAATCATGGCATGGCAATAAAAGACTAAAACTTTCTTTGAAGGTTCATCACATATAGCATATAACACATTATGAGCACATAATATAAAACATGTTACACATCAAGTTTAGCCACTAAATTAATCTCCATTAATTTAAGCATGATATTTATGTGTCATTAGTTTCTCTATAATTAGAGGATGAGACTATTTCAACTTTGGTCATTATCTCCAAAATCAAGACAACAAGAAGTGCGGTCGAACTAAGCCATTAGGCAACCACAATCCCGCACTAATTCAAGAGACCAAGAAAGTAGTCCATGTGGCCGAAACTAAGCAATAGATGGTCTCGATGAACGTAGGCCAATTGCATTCACAATTCCACATGGATTTCCAATCATCGAATCAAGAACTTTGTTTCTCAATTTTAGCAATTATGAACTCTTCATAATTCTAACTTCGTTTTATCTTTGAAACTTTGATTGCGATCAATTTTTTTATTTTTTATTATTTTTTTTTTTTTTTTGGAAAAACACAATCTCGATGAACGCAGATTAGCCATCCAAAACTCGAACCAATCTTAGAATCACAAGACTAAAACAAATAGGAAAATCAAACCCCAAGATCACACACAAAACAACTACCCAAAAACCCATTCCAGATCAGCAGGTCTGGATTGGTTCTGTTACTGGTTTTGTTGAACCTCTCGAAAATTCCAAATTCTGATTTTGAGCAAAATCAGACATTCTGATCTTGGCGTGCGGCCGCCAAAATTACCTGTGCGGTCGCCCAAAAACCGTGCGGCGCGCCCAGTATATTCCGTGCGGTCGCCCGGTTCAATCAGAATGTGCAGAATTTTAAGTTCGAAAAATTTGTCTCAAAATTGTTTTTCCCCGATTATTAAAACTTTGATCCAATCAAAAATTAATAACCAACAATTCTGAATCCACCATAATTTATTTATTCGATTGAATCGTGCGATTAAAGTTGCAAAACAATAAACCACATAAAATCACATACACATAAACATCACATATTCCAATATTCATATCATGCAAGGCACATAAACAATTTAATACACATAACATGATCCAAGTATTGAATTAATCAACATAAACGGGGCTCTGATACCACTGTTGGGTTTCGATCAAACATGCGCAGCGGAATTTAGCATTAAAATTTTGAAACCCAAAGCCATGGATCCGTTCTATGAATTAAATCAAATACAACATAAGAATAAAGGAATAAACTAACCCTTGATGGCTATCAAGTCTCTTGGTCTTTGGTGGAGGTTTGAAGACTTGATCACGATCACAAAGCTTGAACACGACTTTGAAGATGATGATTTTCACCTCTAGCGTATTCACACTTCGAACGAATATCAAAGGAGCTTCTTTGATCTTGGTTGCTAGACCCAAATTGTGAACACCTTTTCACAATCAAAAGGACTATATTGAATTTATTTTGTGTATTATTTTGTTCCTCAACCAAGAATGTCTTGGAACAAAATAAACCCTCTCTCAAACTCTTTGAGACTCACAAAAATCAATAGTTTTGAGTGCTGGCCGAATTTGGTCTTTTATACACAAGTATGACCTATTCCAAATAGGAAACTTGTGTTAAAATCCGTCCAAATTCGTTTCCTAATCAAATTAGGAATCTGCCACCCGACAGTACTGTGCGGCCGCCAAAACCCTCTGTGCGGTCGCACAACTATCTGAAACAAAACTGGTACAAAATTTGGCTAAGTGTGCGGCGCCCAGTCAAGAATGTGCGGTCGCCCACTTCCCAGAAAGTCCAGAATTTCCAAAATTCAATGTAGGCCTTTTTAAAGATTTCGTTCTATTGTGTGTGACCCTCTAGGATTATACTAAGTTGGCATGAGCTCAAACATGATCCCATAAGATATGATTAGGTTCTAGCAAACCGTCATACCTACCCAAATGGTATAACTAGATACAAGTTCGCATTCCGTTAGAATATGTCACAATCCCTTTGTCCACGATGTCATTGAACACAAGTCATGGTCAAACAGTCAACTTGTTTTGTTCAATACTTCTCGATTCCGAATATGTTGATAATCCAAATGACATTGATCCAATCAATTCATTTGAGTCCGGCCGAACATTTCATCAACATCATTCCTACGAGAGGCCCAAGCTTGACATCTCTCCGAGGAGGGACAAATCCATTTAGATTATTATTCTTCCCTACGTGAATCCGATTATGCCAATCATACCCTTTATAACTTCCCGGTTAAGGTAGCGTTTGAATATGTCAAACATAATGTTCATCAAGTGGAAGACTATAATAACTTCATGTCTAAGGATTCAAATGACATAACTAATATAAGATATATGTATGACATAGACCATGACATAAATCTCATAAAGCGGGTCATGTCCAGTACCTTGTTCTAAACAAGTACCCATAAATCTAACATGATCATCCCATGATCATTTAGCCTTTATACTAGTGCTTAACAAGTACTAGGGACGGAGATTATTATAAGTAAACATGAATAACAAAATAATCAAAACATCTCTTTATTGATATGAAATAAATGATAACAATTACAACGTTTATTAAACGTGCCTAGGGCACCACTACCAACAATTATAGGGAGTTAATACATGACTGGAATTGGGTTAAAGCAATATGAGTTATGAGTATATTGTGGAAGTCATAATCATTAATGATAGTAAGCGCGTTCAGTTTAAAGGACTACACATATTTTGAGAAAGTAAGAAATTCTCGAGCAATATTAAGGGCATTTTGGGTTTTAGTTAAACAGTTGTCACTTGGTTCTGAATCTTTCTTAGTGCGTTCTCGTTTGGATAAGGATTTGTAAAGGAAATTGAGTATAGATACTTGGGCATATTAAAGGGTGCTATGATTTTGTATTGGGACGGAGCAGTTATTGAATATTTCGGATTATTAGTGATCCTTTGTAATATCTTTTAGAGTTGTAAGTTGTAATATATTACTATTTATTGAAACAAAGATTGTGAAAATTTCGGATCGTTACAGTTGCTACTTTAATGGTAATCCTTAGAGATATAGTCACGCGGTGAACATTTGGAGGATGAGAAATTTCTTTAGCTTTTCATAGTTTAAGAAGTTGAGTAAGCTCGAGATGGTTTAATGTTTTGAATTTCTGGATATTTCCTTGGAAAACTAAGTATGAGGTAATGCAAGTAGTTTGAGAAATTCAAAGATTTTGACTGTATTATGTTTTATCTCATGAGGAAGTGAGTGTGGTAGGGGAATCTCATTTGATCGGATAGTTGAGGACGGTAAATTTTTGAGTATATCATTGAGTTATTGGGTGACAGTAATCGTTAGCCCTATCCTTCTCTTATTTATTCGGGTAGTAGTATGATTACGTGGGTTGATGTATAGATCGTCAATGCGTGTGGATGAAACGGAAAAGTAAAACTTATGGATGTTGATGATTTAAAGGTTGATGGAGAGCGTAATGCTAATCAGGATCGAATCAGCTATGTCTTAGAATTGGTGAACAAGTGATAGTCTTGAGAATCTGAAATTCGGGATGAAAGAGGAAGTTAACTTTAGAATGTTTCATACGAGTATACCTGAGATGCGTATGTGTTCAAATGTGTCGGTTTATTGAGTCGTAGGGGCGATGTATGAAATATTTAATTGTACTTGATAGAGGTTATGAGTGCTTTATGCGAATTGATATTTTGTCGCCTTATTATGACCGCGCATTGTGATTTTGATGAGTGAATTCGCGGGCGATTTTTTTAAGGAGGGTAGATTGTAACGACCCGAAAACCCGCCTCTATTTTCTTAGAAATAAATATTTAATTATTTATTTATTGCTTATTTATTTAGTTAAATTATTTATTTAATTAAATAATTATGTGTGCATTTTATGTTTCATAATATTTTATGTCTAGCATTTTAATTGATCATTTGTGCTAGTGTGGAATTTATTGGGTCTTAGTTGATAGTGGGGAAATAGATTTAATTGTTCCTAGTTGGGTAGTAGAGGGGACCTAAGTGAACTATTCTAATTTATCCTACTTACTCCCTCCATCACCTCTCTCCTCCCTCATTTCTCCCTCACTTCTCCCTCTCTCCAGCACACTTTTCTCTCTCCCTCCTCCATTTGTGAAGGTAAGTTTTTCTCTCCCTTCTCTCTTCAATCTAACCATCTTCCTCTTGTTATTTCTCATTTCTTAAAACATGAAACTTGTTTAGATCGTCGTTAGGATCGTAGAGGGCTAAAAATATTCGAGTTCCGGCAACTTTGGGAAAATTCAAGTAAGTTGCTTTTCCCCTATTTTTATGCTAAAATGTTCATATCATGTTTATATAATGCTTAAGTTGTTATATTTGAATTTATTGAGTTTGGAATTTATTTGGAATTTATTTGGGTTTTTGGTTAAAAATGGTGATTGTTATGAATGTTGGAATTTAATCTTGGTTTTGGTTGATAAATGGTGTTATTTAGGTCCCCTTTTCAGTTAGATGTTGTTTGGGTACTTTGGGGATCAAGTTGGGAGTGTTGATTGTGAGAAATTTGGTTTTGGGTAAGAAAATGGAAGAACCCATTTGGTTCTTGCCGTTTTCCGGCGACCTGGGTGCGTGGGCGACCGCCCATGGGTGGTTTGGGCGACCGCCCATGAGATCAGTTGATCCGGAGAATTTGAGTAAAAGTGAGTGGGTGACCGCCCACTTTTGGGTTGGGCAACCGCCCATGAAGTCAGTTGGTTTTGGGCTTGGGTGTGGGGTTTAGGCGACCGCCCGGACTGGCTATGGGCGACCGCCCATACCAGCTGTCCTGAGTACCTTTGTTTTCGAATGGTTTTATGGTTCAAGCCCGATCTAGGCTCGAAGTATCACCCTAGTTGACTTAATTTAATACCGTGGAACACTTTAGTGCTTGAGATTTGGTTCCTTTGTGAACAATGGTGTTATGGAATTTGATCAAGTATTGTTGGGAATGTTTGGGCATCTTATGATGTGTTCGTGATTGTTTCAATCGAATTGATTTAGGAAGCCATGGAAGAAATTGTTGTTCTCGAAGTGATTTGTGAAGATTAGTGATGGATTGTTGGATTGGGGTGATGAGTTATGTGTTGTTTGATATATTTGGAGTTAAATAGGGTTTTAATGGAGTTAGAATTGGTTTGGGTCGAGCTCCACAATGGTGGGGAGGTATAAGGGTTGTCATATCAAGATTTAGGACAAAAGGAGTGAATTCGGGGGTATTTTGGGGTCTGGGCGGCCGCCCACTTAGTTTGGGCGACCTCCCACTAAATCAGCCTCATTTAGCTTGGCAACAGCGTTCCGGGCGACCGCCCACTCAATTCTGGGCGCCCGCCCACTTTTTCCAGAATTTAAGTCGATCTTCCGGAGGCCATAACTTCTTCGTCCAGACTCTGTTTTAGGCGTGTAAACTATCGTTTCGAAGCTCTATTAGAGTACTAAAAGATGGGAAAGGTTGTTTAGTTAAGTTCTAAGTTTTAAACTTCGGGATTTTATTGGGTGTTTGAGGTTAAGAATTGGTTCGTTGATGAACGGATGTAAGACGTGAATTGGTGATTGGGTACCTACGGTGTTGGCTAGCTTTAAGGTGTATTTATTCGGTCTTCCTATTTGGAATTCTAGGTGTAATTATAGGGAGTTAATAGTCCCAGTATATCTTTATGAGTAAATGTTTAGGGTCATTTTGGTAATAGTCATTGTGCTATTTGTGAGCGACCGTTTGGGTTGTGCTCTTTATGAGTAACTTGTGGGTATCACCTTTAGGATGTATTTGGTATGGTACCTTATCATGGAATCATCGTGTTTTAATAATCATTGTTGTTGGGCTCCTTATGAGCAATTCCGTTTATCGTTGTGGTGCTCTTCATGAGAAACTCTTGTTATCGTTGTTGTTAAACTCTTCATGAGTAACCGTTGCATTTTTATGGTGATTATTTGGTATGGTTCCCTACTTTGGAATCCTTAGTTGTTTACCGTGCTAGTATTTTATTACTTAGCATTTATTTGAAAGTCCAGCTGGTATTTGTGGTTGTGTCGGGCGATGGGGAAGATTATAATGGCAACGAGCCGAGTCCATTATAATGTGACCCATTGTTTTGCCCTTATTTTCCTCTTCCAGATTGGCCTTGGTTGGGATGAGCTAGCTCCTTTTGTGAGTATTCTATTTTTATTTTATTTTTTTGACGAAAGGAGGGCGGCACCTCCCTAGATTTTATTAATAGAAAAAATAAATTACAAACATGGTGGGGGACATGACAACCTCAACCACCAGAAAATCAAAGACTAGGGGGAGGTCTTACACATGTTGTAAGATCCTCTACAATAAAGAGAGGGGCGACTACAAAATATAGAAAAAAGCCTATACAGAAATCTAGCCATAAGACTATCTAAGCCGGATATAAGGAGAGATAAAACGATCAAAACAAAATCTGTGAAGAACTAAGGAATCCGAATAGAAGGAATGCCCGCTCTATCAAGTCTGAATGCTCCACGGCTAGCATGAGGAAGATGAGAAGAATTGATCCAAATCTGATTCGTCTTCGAGTCAACAACAACATTAGCTAAACAATCAGCCATCTTGTTACCTTCCCGATATATGTGCGAAACTTGATAATGCATATGATCCAAGATGCGAAAGATCTGCTCGATTATGTAGAATATCTCCCAAGGAATTTGATAAACTTTCATGATAATCTTCACAAGAACTTCAGAATCTAACTCCAACCAGACATGAGTTATACCAAAAGACATAGCAAACCGCAACCCATCAAGCGCTGCCTTAGACTCCGCCCACATATTGGTATGATAACCATAGTAATTACCGAAGGAAAAAATCAGATCTCCCTTAGAGTTCCTAATGATACCACCACCCGATGCTTCACCCGGATTACCCTTAGACGCACCATCAGTGTTAAGTTTAAAATAACCAAAACAAGGTTTTAGCCATTTAACCACTTTAAGAGCATGAGGTTTCGGGGCAGCACAAGATAAATTAAAACACGGAGAATCTGGCCATCAAAAGCCGAAACAATAGGAGGAGGATGGAAGGAAGATGCAATGGTCATAACCTGATGTTTGATAGAAGAGATGAGGACCGTACCACTAATCCTTATGCCTTCAAAGACCCATTTGTTCCTTTGAAACCATATATGCCAAGTGATAACTCCAGGAAGGATGAAAGTGATCCATTTGTGAAGAGGGCTAGCATTTTTCGGCTGCTTGAACCACCAGGAGCAAAGGATATCACGAAAGGAAGCCATGCAACTCATCACGCCACAAAGCTGACCAAAAAAAGACCAAAGAGATTGGGCAGTCTCTCCATAAGCAAATACATGATTCAATGATTCAAAAGCCGGGGAGGAACAACAACCACATCTAGAAACTATGTGAATACCCCGTTGTTGAAGAGCATCATCCGTGGGCAGCCCCTTATGTAAAATTCTCCAAAGAAGAATGGAGAATTTAAGGGGAAGGTGCTTGTGCCAAATAGCCGAAAAAACTGGACTTATAACTTGAGGTTGATGACATTCACGCCAAGCTGAAGAGATAGAGAATTTACCCGAAGGAGACGGCTTCCAAATCAGGACATCATCAATCCCATTAAGAGATATATGCTGCTCCTCAATCAAAGTAGCAAGCTGATCACCAAAATTATCGCGAATATAATCAACCCTAGGAAAGGAATTTTCAAATAAAGTAAAAACTTCAGCATGGTGAGAAGGGAGAATAGGTTTGACCCCATCAAACCAATTCTCGTGAATAGAAATCAGCCCTTGACCTATTCGCCACCCTATACGATCTTCCATAAAATCTTTCACCCCAATCATTCGTTTCCAAGCGTGGGAAGCAAAGCTAGTAACAACGGCATCCATCGGGTGGGTTTCATAACAATATTTAGCCAACATAAAGTTGACCAAAGAGAAGAAGTTCCGCGGAGCCTCCACCACAATTTCATAGCAAATACTGTCGAGATATCCTCAAATTTTGTGAGTATTCTAGCTACACGTTTTGGAGCAGGACTTTGTGGCATGGCTCCCGCCCTTTGTGGCACGTTACTTTGTTATTGGTTCCGGTATCGGGGGTATTCTCTTCAGCTTTTATGCTGCTATGAAGATGGCTTGATGGGTTGATTGATTGATCGGTCGGTTCTGACCGGGATTCTATTCAGTTGTTATACTGCTATTGTTGATTGGTTGATCGGTTGAAGCTGCGCATCGATTGTTCTATTGGTTGGTGAAACCTTGGCTCAGTATCCTTTGTAACGTGTTTATTTCAGTCTTATGTGCTGCATGATGAGTTAGTCGTTATTTCCAACTGGTATGTGACGGTTGGCGATAGGGAGCTTTCTCATTTGTTGTTATATGATTTACTTGCTCAGTTATATAATTGATTTGCATGATATTATGCCATGTAGATGCATTTAGTAACTTACTGAGATTTTATCTCACCCCGTTTCTTGTTTCAAATTGTTTTTCCTTAACCCCCCCCCCCAGGAAAGCAAGTGGTAGCGTTGTGAGGTCCGTTGTAGCGGGAATCTTCTGAGCAGGTTGATCGCATTTGGGATAGTTGCCCTTCGGAGCCTTTATGCATATTATTGTGGGTTCGTAGTCGTTCAGTGTTTTGTATATACGGTTGCACTTTGGGTATTTTGTTAATAGTTGTTCTTGCTTCCGCGTTTGTTTCTAGTCTCCGAGTTATAATCTCGTTGAGGTGTTGCTTGATGGTATAGATTTCATAGTTGAATTCCCGCGCCCGTGGTTGGTATTTTGTATTTTGGAGATGTATATTATGTAAATTTTATATTTATGGATTTTTGAGATTTCCGGGGCGTGACAACACTGGGGATGAAATTTGAGAAGTAGACTTTTCTGCGGGGCAATGGAGCAGAGGAACGGCTGGGGAGTGAGATCACATATCTCTGAGCCGGGGATTGGGATGGAGGAATTTGTATGAGGCAACAGGGCGGAGGAGTGGCTTTTGGGTGAGATCACATATCTATGAGCCGAGGGAGAATTGAGAATTCGAATTCTCTTTGCTGGGGATAAAACAAAACATGATAATTTGAAGAAATCGGCGACTAATCTCCTATTTGAGGTGACTACGTATCCCTCTCGGGAATCAAGTCGGGGCGTAGTTCTGCGGGAGGTCCAACCCGAGCGCTTGAGTGGACCAGGAAAGAAAAGTAAAAAAAAAAAACCTAAGTCGAGGGAGAGACTTTTGGGAGGCGTCTCGAGCCTAAAAGGATCTTGAAGGTACCATGACTCTTAGGGGGTTAGTCGGCCTAATAAGTCAGAGGGATTTGAAACACTGCTAGGGGGTCGTCGGCCTATTAGTCGATTTGATTTGAGGGTGACTTCTAGGGGGTTGTCGGCCTATAAGTCCATTTGATTTTGAGGGTGACTTCTAGGGGGTTGTCGGCCTATAAGTCGAAAGGGTTTGAAGGTGACTTCTAGGGGGTTATCGGCCTATCAGTCGAATTGATTTGAGGGAATTCTAGGGGGTTGTCGTTCTACAAGTCAAATTGGTTTGAAGGGACTGCTAGGGGGTTGTCGGCCTATCAGTCGAAATTGATTTGAGGGACTTCTAGGGGGTTGTCGGCCTACAAGTCAAATTGGTTTGAAGGGACTGCTAGGGGTTGTCGGCCTATCAGTCGAAATTGATTTTGAGGTAACTTCTAGGGGGTTATCGTGTAACGACCCCAAAACCCGTCCATATTTATTTTATATTTTTGGGGATTTTGATTTGTCATTATATGTGCATTTTATGTGTTGCATCATATTTTATGATTTGCACATATTGTATGATTAAATGTGTTATTTACTTAGTTAGTAGTAATAAAGGTTAAAGGAGTTAAATGATTAAGTTGAAACTTTAGGGTCCTTTGTGAAAATATAACTTCAGGAGCTTAAGTGTTAAAAACGGAAGTTAAGTGACTAAAGTATAAAAATGAGGCAAAAAATCTTTATAAGTTTATCCTCCCATCTATCTCTCTCTGTGTTCATATACAAACTGCAACTTTCTTACGTTTCTTTCCTAGGGTAGGAGAAAAAGGTAAGTTCAACCTATTTCGATTTATATCTTTTTAATTACTTATCCGTTTTAAAATCTAATTATATAAAAATGATCAGGGCGTTGAATAGGTCATTTCTACCCGAACAAAACATATTTTTGCGATACTTTTTTCGGAAATAGGTAAGTTACTAATTCCCCTTTAAATATTAAAATGGTCATATATGTTATACTTGATACTTGTACTTGTTAATTTTGTGATTTGAATGATATTTGTGATACTTGTTTATTTGGGACAAAGGGAGTATAATTATACTGGGTAAGTGACTTGGTTTGTATGCAAGGATGTATATGGAGTATGTTTATATATTTGAGAATGTTAGTATAAGTGTTTGAAAGTATACTCCTACTCGTGGGACGGTAAAATATTAACTTGAGTTAAATGTTAAATAAGTATATTATAAAATTTATACTATTATTCATGGGACGGGGAAATGAATGAAAGTATCCCTAAATGAGTATACTAGTATATTAGAAAAATTATACTTATACTTTTGGGACGGTAAAATATTTAAATGGAATAAAAGAAAATTATTCTATTATTTGTGGGACGGTAAAAAGAATGAAATAAAATTGAAAGTAATGTTTTGGGATGGTTGTTGCACTCCTGGTTATAGTATAAGTGTTAGTAAGTTATACTCCTACGCTTGGGACGGATGAATTTGGCTTGCAGGAGAAATTTGGGAATTTTGAGTCTGGTTTGGGCGACCGCCCATAAGTACTGAAATGTTGAGTTGTTCCAATTCAAGTGATTCAAAGTTCAATCTTGGTCTAGGTCTTACGTTATATCCTAGAGTACCTAAAGGGTTGTTGTGGAACACTCTAGTGTTTGAAATCAGTTCCTTTGTGAACATATGTGTTGTGGAATTTGACTGAATGTTAATTGGATATAGTTGAACATCCATTGATGTGGTTTGGATTGGTTCATCTTTGTGATGTGTTTGGCTTGGTTCCCTACTTTGGAATCATTGCCCCGGTTGTTGTTTAAGCAAGTATTTATTACAGTGCTTTGTTTGAAAGTCCAGCTGGTTTTATGTTATCGAGTGGAGGTGGAAAGGATTATAGTGGCACACAGTCAAGTTCACTATAAGGCTTTTCCACTGGACCTTTTTTGTAATCGAGTGGAGGTGGAAGGATTATAGTGGCACACAGCAAAGTTCACTATAAGGCTTTTCCACTGGACCTATTTTCCCCAGTCCAGATTGGCCTTGGATGGGATGAGTTATCTCTCTCGAGTGAGCATTTGGGTTATGACTTTGTGTCATATTTCCCCCGTTGTTACTTTGGTTCTTATGGTTATGGTTTGGTTTTCGGGATCCCGGCTTCAGCTCTTTGATGCTGCTCAGTTGATACCTCTCAGATGGTTATATGTTTGATTCGAGAACCTTGGCTAATGTTCTTTCGGTGAACCTTGACTAAGTATCCACTTATGAGTGTTTTATTCCGCCTTACGTGTGGAAAGATGAGTTGGCTTTACCTATCATGTTATCTGCTATGTGGATGTTTATTGACATTGTTCAATTCCGAATATCATTTCAGCATGTAACGTAGTTGCATTTTAGTAGCTTACTGAGATTCATTCTCACCCTTTATTTGTTTACTGTTTTAGATAAAGGCGAGTCCAGGGGATAGGACACTTTGGCACGGGAGGACGTTACAGTGGTAAGAGTTGGGATTTGTTTTGTAAAGGCTACATTACATAGATGTAATACGTTTTGGGTAGAGTTTCCGTGCCTTCATCATTTTTTAACACCATTTTTTTGGATAATGTTGGTGTATGTACATTTGTATAAAAGTTTGTAAGCCTTTGGGCTAAGTACTTTCGTTGTGAAAGTAAGTTGTAGAGTTTGTTTGAAAGTTAAATGAAGTCTTTGAACTTCGAGTGCGGATTTTGTTAAACTTTATGAAAGTATATTTCAAAAAAAATTCTAAAAGTGTTTTATAACGTCTTCCACTCGTGTCCCGAGCGTGGGGCCAAGTAGGACCACGGGTCTGGGGCGTGACAGTTGGTATCAGAGCTAGGTTGTAGATGGTCTAGAATGACTATGTGACCTAGGAGGATAGTTGTGTAGAGAATGAGTAACGTTTAGGGTTTTATGCAGGTACTTATTGAAATGGTTGGGACAGAAGGAGATCAGTCTGGGCCTTCAGGGCAGGGTAATGTTAGAGAAGAGGTTCGAATGATGTTCCAAGGTATCTTTGAAACTGCAATGAAAGCAATTAATGAAATAGTTGAGCGTAAAAGCAAGGTTGAAGCTTCAGATGTGACAAGACAAGGAGGACAGCCAAAACCACAACATCAGTATGGCGATAATAGAGGATCTCAGGGTACATCTTCGCAACTTAGAGGATCTTCTCAAGGACCACAGAAAATCAGAAGTCAAGTTAAACGAGTATGTAGTTATTGTTGGAGGGAAGGACATTTAGAGGAGAAATGTTGGAAGAAGCAAGGTAAATGTATGAGATGTGGTCAGTTGGGTCATTTTCAGAAGGATTGTCCAAGAATGAAGAATAAGGCATTGGGAAGTGTTGTCAGGTCTTCTCAGGGCCAGAAGAGGGATTCTTCAGGGAAGCTTAAGGTGCAGGATCGTGATATTGCCATCAATCAACAACATATCTCCGATTCTGCTAATGTGATTGGAGGTATGATTTCTGTGTCTAGTTTGAGAGCACGACCACTTATAGACCCTGGCTCTTCCTATTCTTATGTGTCTGTGCATTTTGCTTCTCGGTTGCATTTGTCTTCTGAGTCTCTACCTTATGTGTTAGAGGTGTCTATACTAAGGGGGAGTGTTTGGTGATTGATAGAGTGTTGCGCACTTGTGATGTGCAAATTTATGAGCATGTTTTACTTGCTGGTTTAGTTATTTTGCCATAGCAAGATTTTGATATTATTGTGGTGGAGTTTTATATGTTAGTGTGCTTTAATTAAGCATGGTAGATATATGTGTTGGGCATTCATGTTATTTATGCATTAAAGTCTGAAAATTGATATCAGAAGGTTGTGTCGGGTATTTAGTTTATGTGGTTGGTAGTGGAACATCTACATCTAAATTGGAGGATTGATCCTTTCTTTGTGAGATCTCAGGTATATTCTTTATTGAGTAGTACATGTTACTTGAGGATAAAATTGGGTTATATTGAGTTGTTACAATACAATGTGTTGGTAGTGGTGCCCTAGGCACGTTTAATAAACGTTGTAATTGTTATCATTTATTTCATATCAATAAAGAGATGTTTTTATTATTATTGTTGTTCATGTTTACTTATAATAATCTCCGTCCCTAGTACTTGTTAAGCACTAGTATAAAGGCTAAATGATCATGGGATGATCATGTTAGATTTATGGGTACTTGTTTGGAACAAGGTACTGGACATGACCCGCTGTATGAGATTTATGTCATGGTCTATGTCGAACATATATCTCATATTAGTTATGTCATTCGAATCCTTAGACATGAAGTTATTATAGTCTTCCACTTGATAAACATTATGTTTGACATATTCAAACGCTACCTTTAACCGGAAAGTTATAAAGGGTATGATTGGCATAATCAGATTCACGTAGGGAAGAATAATAAGCTAAATGGATTTGTCCCTCTTCGGAGAGATGTCAAGCTTGGGCCTCTCGTAGGAATGATGTTGATGAAATGTTCGGCCGGACTCAAATGAATTAATTGGATCAATGTCATTTGGATTATCAACATATTCGGAATCGAGAAAGTATTGAACAAAGACAAGTTGACTTGTTGACCATGACTTGTGTTCAATGACATCATGGACAAAGGGATTATGACATATTCTAAAGGAATGCGAACTTGTATCTAGTTATACTATTTGGGTAGGTATGACGGTTTGCTAGAACCTAATCATATCTTATGGTTTCATGTTTGAACCCATTGCCAACTTAGTATAATCCTAGAGGGTCACACACAATAGAACGAATCTTTAAAAGGACTAAAGAGGAATTTTTCCGAGTTTCTGGCAAAGCGGGCGACCGCCCAAAATGGACCAGGCGCCCGCCCATAGTTGGGCGACCGCACATCCATCTTTGGGCGGCCGCACAAGGCTGTCGGGTGGCAGATTCCTAATTTGATTAGGAAACGAATTTTGGACGGATTTTGACACAAGTTTCCTATTTGGAATAGGTCCTACTTGTGTATAAAAGGCCAAATTCAGCCAGCACTCTTAACCAATGATTTTGTGAGTCTCCAAAGAGTTTGAGAGTTTATTTTGTTCCAAGATATCTCTTGATTGAAGAACAAAATAATACACAATTAAAGTTCCATATAGTCATTATCAATTGTGAAAGTGTGTTTCATAATTGTTGGTCTAGCAACCAAGATCAAGAAGCTCCTTGATATTCGTTCGTGGTGTGGATACCGCTAGAGGGTGAAGCTCATCATCTTCAAAGTTCGTGTTCGTACTTTCTTCGTGATCAAGCTTCAAATCTCCACCTAGATCAAAGCTAGAATTCAAAGTCATCAAGGGTTAGTTTCTCCTTTATTCATATTGTTGTATTTGACTTAATCATATGAACGGATCTATGGGCTTTGGGTTTCATAAATTTTAAATGCTAAATTCCGCTGCGCATGTTACATCGAAACACAACAGTGGTATCAGAGCCCCGTTCATGTTGATTATTTCAATACCTAGATCATGTTATGTGTATATAAATTGTTTATGTGCCTAGCATGATATGAATATTGGAATATATGATGCTTATGTGTTTTGTGATTTTATGTGGTTTATTGTTTTGCAACTTTAATCGCACGATTCAATCACAATAAATAAATTATGGTGGATTCAGAATTGTTGGTTATTAATTTTTGATTGGATCAATGTTTTAATAATCGGGGAAAAACAATTTTGAGACAAAATTTTCGAACTTTTAAAAATTCTGCACATTCTGATGGCACCGGGTGACCGCACGGAATAGGCTGGGCGGCCGCACGGTTTTGGGCGACCGCACAGGTCCTTTTTTAGCGGCCGCACAAAGGGATCAGATTGTCTGATTTTGGTCGAAAAACAGAATCTGGAATTTTTCAAAAATTCAACAAAACCAGTAACAGAACCAGTCCAGACTTGCTGATCTGGAATGAGTTTTGGGTAGTTGGTTTGTGTGTGGATTTTGGGGTTTGATTTTCCTATTTGTTTTAGTCTTGTGATTCTAAGATTGGTTCAAGGTTTGGATGGCTAATCTGCGTTCATCGAGATTGTGTTTCCCAAACTTGATCGCATTCAAAGTTTCAAAGATAAAACGAAGTTAGAATTATGAAGAGTTCATAATTACTAAATTTGAGAAACAAAGTTCTTGATTCAAAGATTGGAGATCCATGTGGAATTGTGGATGCAATTGGCATACGTTCATCGAGACCATCTATTGCTTAGTTTCGGCCACATGGACTACTTTCTTGGTTTCTTGAATTAGTGCGGGATTGTGGTTGCCTAATGGCTTAGTTCGACCGCACTTCTTGTTGTCTTGATTTGGAGATAATAACCAAAGTTGAAATATCCTCATAATTATAGAGAAACTAATGACACATAAATATCATGCTTAAATTAATGGAGATTAATTTAGTGGCTAAACTTGATGTGTAACATGTTTATATTATGTGCTCATAAATGTGTTATATGCTATATGTGATGAACCTTCAAAAAACGTTTTAAGTCCTTAATTGCCATGCCATGATTAAAACACTTGTTTATACATGGGTGATCTTGATGTGGGTTCGCCTCCGCGAGGTGCATTAATTTTATTCATGTATGGGCAAGATGAGGTTCATTAGTTTAATGTAGGCTTGCCTCCGCAAGGTGCATTAAATTGAATGGTTCCTATGCGTTTAAAATGGTTAGACTTAATTAGGCGTCAAAACGGTTTTGGGCCTAGGCAAAAGATGAGATTAAACATGCTTTGGAAATTGGATTTCTCAAAGAATCTCATAAAAGGATCTAAGAATCATATGGGATATGATTGACATGATTGTCTACCTAATTAATTTAGTTTTGAGCGGTCCGCCTCCGTGGACTCAAAAGTTAAATTAAAGTTGGATCTTAGCCCAATTAAATTATAATATACATTGGATGTATATGAAGGTTATATAATTTAGTGGGAGTATTTTGTTTGAAAAATACATTAATTATTTCTTTAATGAAAACCGGTACTTATTAAATTTTGGAAATTTTGCATATTTGTAGATAATGACTAGTAACACTCAATCAATTTCGTTGCGATCGATCCTTGAGAAGGATAAGCTCCAAGAGAATGGTACGAACTTTATGGATTGGATCCGTAGCCTAAGAATTGTTCTAAGGCAAGAAGATAAGTTGTACATTCTCGATGGGCCTTTTCCTGCTGAACCAGAACGTACTGCCCCTAGGGCAGAAAGAGACAATTACAAGAAACATCGTAATGATTCTAGAGATGTAAGCTGTCTCATGCTTGCTACTATGTGCTCAAAACTCCAACAAAGTTTGGAACATTTGGAAGCCTATGAGATAGGCGTGGAGTTAAGAGCCATGTTTCAAGAGCAAGCTAGGCAAGAGAGGTACAAGACCATTGTTGCATTCACTACTTGCAAAATGAATGAAGGGCAACAAGTGAGTCCTCACATGCTGAAAATGAAAGGTTATGTAGAGCACCTTGAGAAACTTGGCTATCCAATCCCATTGGAGCTAGCCACGGATCTCATTCTTAATTCATTGCCTAAAAGTTATAATCAGTTTGTGATGAATTATAACATGCATGGAATGGATAAGAATCTCTCCGAGTTGCATGGGATGCTTAAAACTGCGGAGATGAAGATTGCGGAGAAAGGTTCTCCCGTGCTCTTAGTTCATGATGGGAAGAAGGATGGTGCCAAAGGAAATGGTAAGAAAGTTGTCAAACCCAAAATAAGCAAGGCAAGTGTTGCCAAGGCTTCTGAGGCAAAACCCGATTCACAAAAAGATGCAATATGTTTCCATTGTCAAGAAATTGGTCATTGGAAACGTAATTGCAAGGATTTCTTGGAAGAGCAAAAGAAGAAGAAGGGCAGCAAGGCTGCGTCGACTTCAGGTATCTATATGATAGATATTCTCCTTTCTACCACTGATTCTTGGGTATTGGATACCGGATGTGGTTCTCACATTTGTTTAAATGTGCAGGGTCTAAAGAATAGGAGACTGCTTAAAGATGGTGAAGTAGACCTACGCGTGGGGAATGGACAAGAGTTGCTGCATTAGCCGTAGGGACTTATGAAGTCACTTTACCTTCCGGATTAATTATTTTTTTTGAACAATTGTTATTATGTTCCAGATTTAAGTAGAAATATTATTTCAATTTCTTGTTTGGATAATGAAGGTTTTAAGTTTCTTATTGAGAATAAGAAATTTTCTATTTATTTAAATGATGTGCTTTATGGTATTGCTAATTCATTTAATGGCCTTTATATCTTGGATGTCAAGAATGAAAATAATGACAATGTCTATCATGTAAATAAGAAATCAAAACTCCATGGGGACGGACTTTTGGGTTCATGTGACCTCGAGTCATATGATACTTGCGAGTCGTGTCTTCTTGGAAAAATGACCAAGACACCTTTTACCAAGTTGGGTGAAAGGGCAAGCGACTTATGGGGTTGATACATTCCGATGTATGCGGACCATTAAGTAGCAATGCTAGGGGAGGATTTCAATACTTCATAACCTTCACTGATGATTATAGTAGATTTGGGTATGTTTACCTAATGAAACATAAAAGTGAAGCATTTGAGATATTTAGAATATTTCAAAATGAAGTAGAAAAACAACTTGGCAAAAGTATTAAGGCACTTCGATCTGATCGTGGTGGAGAATACTTGAGTCAAGAATTTGATGATCATCTAAAGAATTGTGGAATAGTTTCACAATTGACTCCACCCGGAACACCACAATGGAATGGTGTGTCCGAGAGGAGAAATTGGACTTTGTTAGACATGGTTCGATCAATTATGAGTCAAGTTGATCTTCCAATATCCTTTTGGGGTTACGCTCTAGAAACCGCTGCTTTCACACTAAATCGTGTTCCAACTAAATCGGTTCAAAAGACTCCATATGAGATGTGGAGCGGAAAGAAAACTTGTTTATCTTTCATGAAGATTTGGGGTTGCGAAGCCTTTGTCAAAAGACTTGTCTCTGACAAACTTGCACACAAATCTGACAAATGTATTTTCGTGGGATATCCAAAGGAAACTAGAGGATATTACTTTTACAACCGAGAGGACAACAAAGTGTTTGTTGCCCGAACTAATGTCTTTCTAGAGAAAGAGTTTCTCTCCAAAGAAATCAGTGGGAGTAAAATAAATCTTGAAGAAATTCGAGACCCAGAAAATAACATTGAACCAATAGTGGAACAAGAACAAGAACCACAAGGAGTTGTGGGACCTGTTCAAAATACACAAGCAACTCGCAGATCTAGTAGGTTACGATCCGAGCCCGAGAGATATGGATTTCTCGTAACGGATAGTAATGAGGTAGAAATCATTGAGAATGATGAACCGTCAACCTACCAAGAGGCGATGTGTTCTCCTGATTCGGACAAGTGGCTTGGAGCCATGGAATCCGAATTGCAATCCATGCAAGACAATCAAGTTTGGAATTTGATTGATGCGCCCGAAGGTGTAAAAACCATAGGATGCAAATGGGTCTTCAAGAAGAAGACTGACATGGATGGGAAGGTGCATACTTACAAAGCTAGGCTTGTAGCGAAAGGTTATAGGCAAGTTCATGGTATTGACTATGATGAGACCTTTTCACCCGTAGAAATGATCAAGTCTATAAGAATTTTGCTTGCCATTGCCGCATATCATGACTATGAAATATGGCAAATGGACGTCAAAACCGCTTTCCTAAATGGAAAACTCCAAGAGGATGTGTATATGACACAACCAGAAGGTTTTGAACAAGATTCTAAAGTATGCAAATTGCAAAGATCCATCTATGGATTGAAGCAAGCTTCTAGGAGTTGGAATCTCCGTTTTGATGAATCGGTCAAAGAGTTTGGTTTCATCAAGAACGAAGATGAGCCTTGTGTATACAAGAAGATTAGTGGGAGCATAGTGCTATTCCTTATTTTATACGTGGATGACATATTACTCATTGGAAACGATGTTCCTACAATTCAGTCCGTAAAGACCTGGTTAGGAAAATGCTTCGCAATGAAAGATATGGGTGAAGCCGCATATATACTTGGCATTAAGATCTATAGAGATAGATCAAGGAGGCTACTTGGTTTGAGCCAAAGTACATACATTGACAAGGTCATTAGAAGATTCCGTATGGAAAATTCTAAGAGAGGCACCTTGCCCGTATTACATGGAGTTTCTCTAAGCAAGACTCAATGTCCTAAGACAAACGATGAGCGTGAGAAAATGAATGATGTTCCATATGCTTCGGCAATTGGGTCCATCATGTATGCCATGATTTGTACTAGGCCGGATGTATCTTATGCTTTGAGCATGACAAGTAGATACCAATCCGACCCTGGCGAAAATCACTGGATAGCTGTAAAAGCGATTCTTAAGTACTTGAGAAGAACTAAAGACTCGTTTTTGGTCTATGGAGGAATGGAAGATGATCTCGTTGTAAATGCTTACACGGATGCAAGCTTCCAAACCGACAAAGATGATAGCCGATCGCAATCGGGTTTTGTGTTTATGTTAAATGGTGGAGCTGTAAGCTGGAAGAGTTCCAAGCAAAGTACAACTGCTGATTCTACAACAGAAGCTGAGTATATTGCTGCATCGGATGCTGCAAAGGAAGCTGTTTGGATTAAGAAGTTCATCACTGAACTTGAAGTGGTTCCTAGTATTGTTAATCCAATAGACCTTTATTGCGATAATAATGGTGCTATTGCTCAAGCAAAGGAACCAAGAGCACATCAGAAATCCAAACACATACTTAGGCGTTTTCATATCATTCGAGAGATCGTTGATAGGGGAGACGTAAATATATGCAGAGTACCTACTGATAACAATGTTACGGTCCGCTAACAAAGGGACTTCCACAAGCTAAACATGATGGTCATGTTAGGTCCATGGGTATTAGAGACATGGGAGATTGGGCCTAGGGCAAGTGGGAGATTGTTGGTAGTGGTGCCCTAGGCACGTTTAATAAACGTTGTAATTGTTATCATTTATTTCATATCAATAAAGAGATGTTTTGATTATTATTGTTGTTCGTGTTTACTTATAATAATCTCCGTCCCTAGTACTTGTTAAGCACTAGTATAAAGGCTAAATGATCATGGGATGATCATATTAGATTTATGGGTACTTGTTTGGAACAAGGTACTGGACATGACCCGCTGTATGAGATTTATGTCATGGTCTATGTCGAACATATATCTCATATTAGTTATGTCATTCGAATCCTTAGACATGAAGTTATTATAGTCTTCCACTTGATAAACATTATGTTTGACATATTCAAACGCTACCTTTAACCGGGAAGTTATAAAGGGTATGATTGGCATAATCGGATTCATGTAGGGAAGAATAATAAGCTAAATGGATTTGTCCCTCTTCGGAGAGATGTCAAGCTTGGGCCTCTCGTAGGAATGATGTTGATGAAATGTTCGGCCGGACTCAAATGAATTGATTGGATCAATGTCATTTGGATTATCAACATATTCGGAATCGAGAAAGTATTGAACAAAGACAAGTTGACTTGTTGACCATGACTTGTGTTCAATGACATCATAGACAAAGGGATTATGACATATTCTAAAGGAATGCGAACTTGTATCTAGTTATACTATTTGGGTAGGTATGACGGTTTGCTAGAACCTAATCATATCTTATGGTTTCATGTTTGAACCCATTACCAACTTAGTATAATTCTAGAGGGTCACACACAATAGAACGAATCTTTAAAAGGACTAAAGAGGAATTTTTCTGAGTTTCTGGCAAAGCGGATGACCGCCCAAAATGGACCAGGCGCCCGCCCATAGTTGGGCGACCGCACATCCATCTTTGGGCGGCCGCACAAGGCTGTCTGGTGGCAGATTCCTAGTTTGATTAGGAAACGAATTTTGGACGGATTTTGACACAAGTTTCCTATTTGGAATAGGTCCTACTTGTGTATAAAAGGCCAAATTCGGCCAGCACTCTTAACCAATGATTTTGTGAGTCTCCAAAGAGTTTGAGAGTTTATTTTGTTCCAAGATATCTCTTGATTGAAGAACAAAATAATACACAATTAAAGTTCCATATAGTCATTATCAATTGTGAAAGTGTGTTTCATAATTGTTGGTCTAGCAACCAAGATCAAGAAGCTCCTTGATATTCGTTCGTGGTGTGGATACCGCTAGAGGGTGAAGCTCATCATCTTCAAAGTTTGTGTTCGTACTTTCTTCGTGATCAAGCTTCAAATCTCCACCTAGATCAAAGCTAGAATTCAAAGTCATCAAGGGTTAGTTTCTCCTTTATTCATATTGTTGTATTTGACTTAATCATATGAACGGATCTATGGGCTATGGGTTTCATAAATTTTAAATGCTAAATTCTGCTGCGCATGTTACATCGAAACCCAACACAATGCTACAGTGCTAATATCTAGTTTAATATATCCATAACATCGGTTGAGTTAAAGGAGTAGAAGATTCAGCTTGAGATATTTCTTGATAAGGGATTCATTACGTTTAGTATATCTACGTGGGATGCATCAGTATTGTTTATTATGAAAATGTATGGTACTTTGCGATTGTATATTGAATACTAAAAGCTCAACCAGGTGACTATAGCGAATCATTACTTGTTATCTTATATGGGTGATATATTTTATTAACTTCAGAGATCGGTGGTTTATTCAGTGTTTGACTTGAAGTGATTATTATCAGTTGAAAATTTGAGATGGGTATATTTCAAAGACGGCTTTTCATAACAGGTATGGGCATCGTAAATTTGAGGTTATATTGTTTGAATTAACAATTGCTCCAATGGTATTGTTGGATATTCTGAATTATATCTGTAGCCGTAATTGGATTGCTTTGTGAGAGGCAACAGTTGTGAAATCAAGGCATTATGTCTTCTTGTTAGAGGATATATTATTTTGAGGAAGTTTCAATTCAGGCATGGCTATTGATTCTTTAAATATAGAAGCAACTGTAATTGGAAAAATCCTACTTCAGTAGCAGAGGTATGTAACTTGTTGAGATTGGCATATGGTTAGAGATTCATTGATGGATTTCTAAGGTAGCTACATCGTTAACTATATGACACAGAAAGATACACTTTCTTGACGGATTGATAAGTGTGGAATGAGTTTTAATTATTGAAACAAGGGTTAATAACAACTTCAACATTTATATTGCTTAGTGGATTTGATTAGTATTACAATTGTCAAGAGGGTATGACCGTGTTACTATTTTCTAATGGATATGTTGAGTTTTACCATTATAGTGGATCTAATCAACTCATTGTTCATGGTGATGCCTCGAAGAGTGATTGAGATGTTTATCCATTCAGAATTGTATGGCAGTTATGTATGCTTCGAGAAGATTGATTCCTTATGAACAAAGTTATCCTCACTATAACTTGAGGTTGATTTCTATTATACATTCATTGCATTAGTAAATGATTTTTATAGAGCCATATTTGAAGTGTCTACCGACCATGAGAGTTGAAGTAATCATTTTCTTCAGGAGAGCTACACTTGAGACAATGCAAGTAGAGTATTATGTTATATCATTCAGGAAAGACAAATATATTAGAGGATTCCTTGACTTATAGTTCATGTTTGATAACACTAAATGGGGGAAGGTTAGAGGAATTAACATCTTGGAGTCCTTATGAGTCGAGACATGTGATGATTTTGCGATTGTGAAAGCTTTAAGTTTCTACTCTATTGAATGATTTCAACTATAGAAAATTACTAGTGGAATGAACAATGATAGACAACACGATTTTGTTCGTTGCTAGTGATGGAACTTTAACTTTTGTAGCAGAGTATGTAGTCGACACTTAGTGGAACCAACATGCATAACGGAATTCAACTACAGGTACTTGAAGAGATACACAAGACCAATTTAATTATGAATCCGAGTAAATGTAGAGTATTGAGATAAATTTGAAGAGTTACATTTGATTTGTTTGACACGAGAAATTTTAAGCATTCAACTAAGTCCTTGAGCTGCGAATAATCTGGAAGTAAAATATCAGTGATCAGTTGGTTTGTGACAAGCCTTTGAGAGTTTTGAGTGGATATGAATCTATTGCGAAAGGTTTCATTGAAGGAGTTACACCGAATAGTTGAGAACAATGATGTTGATTGATAGCGGATTGGTTACCAAGTTTCCTCACCTTATCTATTTTGAGGGTATAAATGTTAATTCTAGTTGTTACTTATTTGTTCAGAAGATAGTTCGATTTCATGGGATGCCTACGAGCATGGTATTATATATGGGTTCCTTATTTACATCATGATTTTAGTAAGCAATTCAGAAGGCTTTGAATTCAGAATTGGGATTTAGTACGGGTTTTCATCCTCAGACAGATGGCCAGTCAGAAAGGACCATTCAGATTCTTGAGGATATGTTGAGAATTTGATCAATTGATTCTTAGAATTCGTGGGATATACCTTTACTTCTCGTAGAGTTTGCTTACTATATCAGTTCTTTTGAGATCTTGGGAAGAGTTGGAGATTGGGCTTATCATCATGTGTTACTTCCTTCTCTTGACAAGATTCATAATGTGCTCCATGTTTCGATGCTTCGAAAGTATGTGTATGATCCATCTCATGTGTTATCTGAGATACCTGAGGATATTGAACCAAGTATGTCCTATGAGGAGCATCCAGTTCAGGTGATTGATTCTAGAATTCGAGAATTGAGAAATAAGAGTATTCCTCTTGTTCGAGTTGTGTGGAGGAACCACAATGTGGAAGAATCAACTTGGGAGCTTCGGGATGAAATGGAGAGAAAATATCCTTGGTTGTTTGATTCGTTTGGTAAGTTATCCTAAAATTCGGGATGAATTTTCTTTAAGGGGAAGTGATTGTAACGATTCCAAAACCCGTCCCTATTTATTTTATATTTTTGGGGATTTTAATTTGTCATTATATATGCATTTTAAGTGTTGCATCATATTTTATGATTTGCACATATTGTATGATTAAATGTGTTATTTACTTAGTTAGTAGTAATAAAGGTTAAAGGAGTTAAATGATTAAGTTGAAACTTTAGGGTCCTTTGTGAAAATATAACTTCAGGGGCTTAAGTGTTAAAAACGGAAGTTGGGTGACTAAAGTATAAAAATGAGGCAAAAAATCTTTATAAGTTTATCTTCCCATCTATCTCTCTCTGTGTTCATATACAAACTGCAACTTTCTTACGTTTCTTTCCTAGGGTAGGAGAAAAAGGTAAGTTCAACCTATTTCGATTTATATCTTTTTAATTACTTATCCGTTTTAAAATCTAATTATATAAAAATGATCAGGGCGTTGAATAGGTCATTTCTACCCAAACAAAACATATTTCTGCGATACTTTTTCCGGAAATAGGTAAATTACTAATTCCCCTTTAAATATTAAAATGGTCATATATGTTATACTTGATACTTGTACTTGTTAATTTTGTGATTTGAATGATATTTGTGATACTTGTTTATTTGGGACAAAGGGAGTATAATTATACTGGGTAAGTGACTTGGTTTGTATGCAAAGATGTATATGGAGTATGTTTATATACCTGAGAATGTTAGTATAAGTGTTTGAAAGTATACTCCTACTCGTGGGACGGTAAAATATTAACTTGAGTTAAATGTTAAATAAGTATATTATAAAATTTATACTATTATTCATGGGACGGGGAAATGAATGAAATTATCCCTAAATGAGTATACTAGTATATTAGAAAAATTATACTTATACTTTTGGGACGGTAAAATATTTAAATGGAATAAAAGAAAATTATTCTATTATTTGTGGGACGGTAAAAAGAATGAAATAAAATTGAAAGTAATGTTTTGGGATGGTTGTTGCACTCCTGGTTAGAGTATAAGTGTTAGTAAGTTATACTCCTACGCTTGGGACGAATGAATTTGGCTTGCAGGAGAAATTTGGGAATTTTGAGTCTGGTTTGGGCGACCGCCCATAAGTGCTGAAATGTTGAGTTGTTCCAATTCAAGTGATTTAAAGTTCAATCTTGGTCTAGGTCTTAGGTGATATCCTAGAGTACCTAGAGGGTTGTTGTGGAACACTCTAGTGTTTGAAATCAGTTCCTTTGTGAACATATGTGTTGTGGAATTTGACTGAATGTTAATTGGATATAGTTGAACATCCTTTGATGTGGTTTGGATTGGTTCATCTTTGTGATGTGTTTGGCTTGGTTCCCTACTTTGGAATCATTGCCCCGGTTGTTGTTTAAGCAAGTATTTATTACAGTGCTTTGTTTGAAAGTCCAGCTGGTTTTGTGTTATCGAGTGGAGGTGGACAGGATTATAGTGGCACACAGTCAAGTTCACTATAAGGCTTTTCCACTGGACCTATTTTCCCCAGTCCAGATTGGCCTTGGATGGGATGAGTTATTCCCTCGAGTGAGCATTTGGGTTATGACTTTGTGTCATATTTCCCCCGTTGTTACTTTGGTTCTTATGGTTATGGTTTGGTTTTCGGGATCCCGGCTTCAGCTCTTTGATGCTGCTCAGTTGATACCTCTCAGATGGTTATATGTTTGATTCGAGAACCTTGGCTAATGTTCTTTCAGTAAACCTTGACTACGTATCCACTTACGAGTGTTTTATTCCGCCTTACGTGTGGAAAGATGAGTTGGCTTTACCTATCATGTTATGTGCTATGTGGATGTTTATTGACATTGTTCAATTCTGAGTATCATTTCAGCATGTAACGTAGTTTCATTTTAGTAGCTTACTGAGATTCATTCTCACCCTTTATTTGTTTACTGTTTTAGATAAAGGCGAGTCTAGGGGATAGGACACTTTGGCACGGGAGGACGTTACAGTGGTAAGAGTTGGGATTTGTTTTGTTAAGGCTACATTACATAGATGTAATACCTTTTGGGTAGAGTTTCCGTGACTTCATCATTTTGTAACACCATTATTTTGGATAATGTTGGTGTATGTACATTTGTATAAAAGTTTGTAAGTCTTCGGGCTAAGTACTTTCGTTGTGAAAGTTAGTTGTAGAGTTTGTTTAAAAGTTAAATGAAGTCTTTGAACTTCGAGTGTGGATTTTGTTAAACTTTATGAAAGTATATTTCGAAAATTTTTCTAAAAGTGTTTTATAACGTCTTCCACTCGTGTCCCGAGCGTGGGGCCAAGTAGGACCACGGGTCTGGGGCGCGACATATCGGCCTACAAGTCAAGTAGATTTTGAGGGTGAGATTTTTTAGAGGAGTCTCGATCCTAAAGTGATGATTTTCGAGGATGAGACTTTTGAGAGGAGTCTCGAGCCTAAAAAGATTTTTTTGAGGGTCAGATTCGAATAAATCCAAAAATGACCGAAGGGGAGCCAAATGAGTAGAGGGTCGATTTCGAATAAATCAAAAAAAGACCGGAGGAGTAACCAAATTTTTAGAGGGTCGATTTCGAATAAATCCAAAAAAAAGACCGGAGGGGTAACCAGATTTTTAGAGGTTCAATTTTGAATAAATCCAAAAAAGGCTGGAGGGGTAACCAAAATTTTAGAGGGTCTATTTCGAATAAATCCAAAAAAGGGCCGGAGGGGTAACCAACATTTGAGACATCCAACTCTGGCGCCAGAGTGGACCAGAAAAGTAACCAAATATATTTTCGAGAGGGTGAGAACTAATCGGCGTCTTGTTGGGTATGCCTACTTATATCTCAGTTTTCAATGTATATGATTGATTAGATTTGATTTATCCATCACCTTAGTTTTATTTCATGGACTTTAGACCCATATGCAAGAAGTATTTATACTTCATTTTTTAGGTAGTCAATTTGAATAGAATAGGCTTAGGAATAGGGCAAGGATATCAAGAATCAAGAAAATCACAAGTTTGAGTGAAGCTATGCGCCTATGCTATGCGCCATGTGCCTATCATGCGCGCGCTATGCATTGCGCTCCAAAGACTAAATGAGCCTCTTTGATGTTAATTCAACACTTGGTGATTTATTGAAGACATGAAGACTTGAAGAGATTCAAACTATGCCAAAGATCCAACGGTGGATAAATAACACGTGTGCACCTAGATTTGAGGACACCTGTCCACAACGGTCATATTTGTGTTATGTGTCTAACGGCTATAAAAGGACACGTGCTCCACTCAATGAGCTCCAGCACATCTGTCCTTTTGATCTTATCCATAAGGGATTTCCAACGGTTAGTTTTTGGGGCTCTACTATAAATACCCCATAACTTCAACCATTTGAAGTTGCTAAGCATTTCAGAATTTCTCTCTCAAGCATTTATTGAAGATTTGAAGATTGCCTTTGAAATTCCCAGATTCCTCAAGAACATCTTCATACGTTCATACTTAGCCCAGATCCTCAAGCAAAAACACTTTAGTTTTATTGTGCTCTAAATATCATAGATCTAAAGAGCCTTAAAACTAAGAACACACACGCACCTCTTTAAGTTTGATCACTTAGATCTTTCTTTAAGAGATACACCGGTTTTGTCTAGGATTTGTTCTTTCATAGAAAATAGATCTTGAGTTAGTGTAAAGCTCAAACGTTGTAATTTATAACACTCACTCATAATATAATATCTCTATTAGAAATCCAAGACTAACCATCTTGGTAGAGGACGCAGATCATTTCCCGATCGAACCTCTCCAAATAGCGCATATTAATTTCTTGTCATTTACTTTCAAGTTATTATCTTATCTCACTATTTGCTTGTTCATTCATTGTAGATTGATTGGATTGAATTGTGTTGTGTTTGTTATATCATTTGCCTTAGTTCCATCTTTCACTCACTTTGAGCCAAAATACTTACAGTGTGTGTGTGCGCCTTTATCACACTTTGCGCCTACTTTACTTAACTAAATTCCGCTGTGCATTTCACTCACTCACTTAGGCGCATTTCATAACGCTTATTTGATAAAGTGCGCATTTGCAATTGAGTTTATCAAGGGTTCGAAAAGAGTTTCAAAACAGCTATTCACCCCCCCCCTTCTAGCTATTTTTCATACCCTTGTTGCCCTTTGGGACTAACAAGTGGTATCAGAGCAAACACCTTTATAAAACGTTTCTGTTTTTCAAGCTTAACAGCTTGGGTGCCGATTCGATATGGCAAACTCAAAACCTTCAGCAACTGCTAACTACACACATGTTCCAGTCTTTGATGAAGATCATTTTGACGTGTGGAAATTCAGCATCTTGACCCATCTCACCTCAATCGATGAAAGGCTTCATGACACCGTGGTTTATGGACCTTACATCCCAATGAAAGCGAATTCAAATCCGCGCACCAACGCTGCTCAACCAACAGTCAAGAAACCAAAGGAAGAATGGCCTGAAGAAGAAATTAGAAGAGTTGCAAATGATGGGAAAGCAAGAAACATTCTCCTCAGCACTCTAAGCACGGCTATGAAACAACAAGTCATGCATTGTGCTACCGCAAATGAATTATGGGATGCTATTGAAGAGCATATAGAAGGAGACATTGTTTGCAAAGAGAACAAGAGATATGAAGTACAAAAGAGATTAAACAATTTCTCTCAACTCCCTGGTGAATCATTAAGACAGACTTATGAACGCTATTGTGAAATTATCAATTTGTGTATTTCACTTGGAAAGAAGTTTTCTAATAAAGAATTAAATGTTAATTTCCTTGCCGCTTTTGGATCTAGATACCTCCATAAATCTAGCGCCCTTGAAGACGCTGGAACTTTAGATGTATGGACACTACGAAACCTTTATGAAAATCTTAAGGTTTATGAGCTCAAACTTCAGCGCATCAGTGAAACTGAAGGAAAATCAAAATCCATAGCAATGGTGGCGCATAGAGAGGAAGCGCCTGCGCCGGATGAGAAAAGTTCCGACCCCAAAATTTCTACTTCTGAGCTATTAGATATGGATGATGAAGAATTCGCTTTATTTGTGAAGAGATTCCAGAAGTTCAGAAAATTCTCAAAACCCGGCTCATTCAACAAAGCTCAAGGATCTACAAGCAGAGCTCCTCCAAAGTTTATAAGGAGCAATGATTCTAAAAGGAAAGAAGATCTTGTTTGTTTTAATTGCAGGAAACCAGGACATTTTGCATCAAGCTGCCCAATTTCCAAGTTCGAGTACATGTAGAAAAAGAGCAGCCACACTCCTAAATTCAATCGTCACAAAGGAATGGTTGCTGAAGAAGAATCTCCATCAAATGATCGTAACACGTGGATTGAAACAGACTCAGAAGAGAGCGATGAAGATTCTGATGATGGACTTGTGTGCTTGGTGGCAAAGGATGATGAAGATGATGTTTATGATTCAGATGATGACTACTCAAAAGATGTTCCTGATATGAATGTCTTGAATAAACCTATCAAGAAATCTGCAGGTTTTCAAGAGGTGATAAAGAAGAAAGGACCTACCATCAGCGCGCTCGTTGAACAAGGATTTCTCACTCCGGCTCAAAGCGATGGTGGATTTTTATTCTCCAGATGTGATCTGAGTGCTAGAAGCAAACTCAGAAAGAGTGAATATATTGTTGGTCCCAAAGGGGCAACAAGGGTATGAAAAATGCTAGAAGGGGGGGGGTGAATAGCGTTTTTAAAATTCTTTTCAAACCCTTTTGCAAATTAATGGAAAATGCGCACGACTCTTAATTTGGCTAAGTATAGCGCGCAGCAAGAGTGCGAAATGCACAGTGGAAAATTAATGCAATCACTTATGCGCAGGTATATGCGCAGAAGTGTAAATACGCACGCACTTAGTTTTAGTTTAAAGAGTGGCGCAAAATGGAACTAAGGCAGAAAGCACAAAAACACAATCCAAACAATGCAAGATAATCTACAAGGATCAAACAAAGCAATATATCAGAAAATCTTAAGTGTAGAATGTAAAGCAGAATATAGAAACACGCTATTTGGAGAGGTTCGATTGGGAAAAGATCTACGTCCTCTACCAAGATTGTTAGTCTTGGATTTCTAAAAGAGATCTTATTATGGGAAAGTGTTACAGGTTACAACGATTGAGAACAAACTAACTCAAAGATCTATAATCTATGAAAGAACAAAATCCTAGACAATAACCGGTATTTCTCAAGAAGTATGATCGATGAGATCGAAACATCAAGAGGTGTGTGTGTGTCAAAAATCTGGGCTCTTTAAATCTATGAGATGGAGAGCACAAGATTCTGGTGTTACAAAAGAAATCTTCAAATCTTCAAAGTTTCTTTCAGAGAGCAAAACACAAGCAGCTTGGAAAATGAGGAAGAGCTGGCTATTTATAGAGGAGCTTCAAAAACTAGCCATTGGAGCTCTGAGAAAGGACAATGTGCTAGCATAATATGATTGGTGCGCAGGTGTCCTTTATAGCCGTTGGAGACAGAGCAAGTGGATGAGCTTCAAACTTCTTCTAGAAAGATTACAGCTGTCTTCATTTTAAATTTCAAATATGAGGCGCATCTCTATCTACGTGTATGCTGAGTGTGCATGTTTTGTCGTTTGTCCACATCAACACTTTGACTCATTCCAAAAAGCGTAGCTTGTCATGACGCTTTCCAAGCTTCATAAAGGTGAGGTCAGGAAATAAGAGAAATGACAAAGGCAGAACTGCGCGCGCCTGAGAGCCATGCGCATTGGGTGCGCAGATGGGGTGCTGCACATGGGAGTCATGCGCATCCCATTCAGTCAATTTCACTTGAGACCTCAAATCCAACGCTTCAGCCCTAAACACTAAGCCTAGTCTATAAAGAGGACTTAGCTAAAAATTAAAGTTATAAAACTTCTTACATAGGGTCCTAAAGTACTTAAAATAAACTTAGGTGATGGTATCAATCAATTCTAACATAAGTAGGAGTGTTAAGTACTAAGCATGCCCAGCATATATTAGACCTCAAGTTGCACCTATTCCTACAATCAATCATGATGAGGACATTGTAAAGCAAGAAACGTTATTCAAAGAGGCTGAAAAGGTAATCAGTCAATTTAGTGATATGAAAGAAGCTTTGGCACTATCATGTGATGAAATTTCCCAGCTTAAGACTGAGAAATCTCTATTAAAATCTGAACTCACCCTCCTTAAGGAGCAAATAAAGAGTATGACTCCTCTTACTGTTAAAAACACTTATCTAACAGAACAGAACAGAACTCACTTTTTAAAGTTCAAAACGATGAATTGGTCATTCAAATTACTGATCTTAAAAAGATTACAAATGAATGGTCCAATTGTCGTGTCACTGTGGATGGTATCTTTGAGTCCCAAAAATCCAGTGGTGATAAAAGTGGCTTGGGATTCACATTATCAACTAGTGACAACTTTAAGTGTGATGTATGTGCTGAAAGAGACAGTGAATTTACAACTCAGCAAACTCATGAAATTCCCAAGGAAAAACATTCTAATTCAATGGGTAAAGGACAAGAAAATGTCAAGAGACAATCATTCCATTATGTCTACCCAACGAAACAATTTGGGAAAGCTAAAGGGAAGGAAATTGCTACATATGAATCATCTTCTAACAAAATCATTCTTGAAACAAGGCGCGCTCCTTCTACGAGCGAACATTATGTGCCTAGGAGCCACGCGCCTCATCGCCATGCGCCTCCTAGCCCTATGCGTCCTCATAGAAAAAGCGCTCCAAAATTTCAAAAGAAGGATTTTGTTAAGGCTAGTTCATCTGACCCAAAGAAGGATGCTATCCCAAATAAAAGTAAAGAGTTTGTGAAAACTCACGTGATTGGTGGAATTCATCATTGTTCAAGCGAACATTATTGACTTCACGACGGAAATTCTGAAGGAATACGCGAGAATACGTGCGCGTAGAAGTCACATCAAATTTCAGAGAGGGGTCCTCATCCTAGGCGTTGTCCCCTAGGTCCCCATTATGATTACCATTGAAACCCTAGGCGTTGACCCTTAGGTCCCCGTTATGAACCCCATTAAAACCCTAGGCGTAGTCCCCTAGGTCCCCGTTATGATCACCGTTGAAACCCTAGGCGTTGTCCCCTAGGTCCCCGTTATGATTACCATTGAAACCCTAGGCATTGTCCCATAGGTCCCCATTATAAACCCTGTTAAAACCCTAGGCGTTGTCCCCTAGGTCCCCGTTAAGATTACCATTGAAACCCTAGGCGTTGTCCCCTAGGTCCCCGTTATGATTACCATTGAAACCCTAGGCGTTGTCCCCTAGGTCCCCATTATGATTACCATTGAAACCATAGGCGTTGTCCCCTAGGTCCCCATTATGATTACCGTTGAAACCCTAGGCGTTGTCCCCTAGGTCCCCATTGAAGCTCCCGTTGAATCCCTAGGCATGGTCACCTAGGTCCCCGTTATGAATCCCGTTGAAACCCTAGGCGCTGTCCCCTAGGTCCCCGTTATGACTCCCGTTGAAATAGGCGTTGTCCCCTAGGTCCCAGTTATGAACCCCGTTAAAACCCTAGGCGCAGTCCCCTAGGTCTCCGTTAGGATTCCCGTTAAATCCTTAGGCATAGTCCCCTAGGTCTCTAATAAGATTCCAGTCGAATCCTTGAACGGATCCCCGTTATCCTCCAAAAAAGTCAGTCAAGTCCTTGGATGGATCCCCGTTATCCTCCAAGAAGTCAGTCAAGTCCTTGGACGGATCCCCGTTATCCTCCAAGAAGTCGGTCAAGTCATTGGATGGACCCCCGTTATCCTCCAAAGTGTCCGTTAAAATTAAGTTCCAAACAAATTATATATATATATATATATATATATATATATATATATATATATATATTTATATATATATATATAAGAAAGAAAATAAAAGTGCTTAGGATGACCCTTTTCCCCTTCCTGGAGCCGTCATGTGATGACCAATTTTGCGCCCCTCGAGGCATCTCGTTCCCGTTAGTGTCGTCACGTGACCATTCCCTCTTTGGGTCTAAGCGTCATGGCGCCACATGGTAATATACCTTGGTCAAGCATTGACCTCCTCGATTTGCACCGCCATGTGGTGACCATTTCAATTGACCCGATTGCCCTTGTGACTCGGACTAGTGTGAGTACCATTTAGTCTCAAACCAGTAATGTCTCGTCCCATGTCATCTCGACTAAAAGGTCCGTTTGAAGTGAGTCGACTGAGGTCATGTTTGTCTCAGAATTCTAAACCCATTCGAACTACGGTGACCTGAGCCTCTCATCGCGTGGGACCCCCTCCCTCGTAGTGAGGGGAACGTAGGCAACTTCAGCCCGGTCAATTCTTATTTAAAAAAAAAGAGAAAACAAAAAATGTGTGAGTCTTTTACTCAAATGAAAAAATAATGGAGATCAAGTTTTCTTAAAATAAAAGGTCAAGTTTTTCCTAAAAAGGCTAATCCGCTAATGAAGCGTTCTTCTCAAATCATGGTTATAATTTCACCGTGAGGTTTAATATGCTAAAGTCCTTCGCGGTTCTATCCATTGGAGACATCGACCAAGGAGCCCACATCTGAATTGGCGTCCGAGACAACCATCCACATAAGCGAGAGGATCAAAAGGAGAGGCATGTGCTTCGGAAGCCCAAAAGCGGCTACATCAAATGGAGATCAATACCTTCGTCAAGTGCCACGCACGAAGGCTACGCACCTTGAAAGGAAATCACCAAACGGAGATGGCCAGTGCAAACTCCTAACTCGTGAGTAGGAGAATCCGGCAATTACAACGCCAAGCCAAATGGAGACCTCGCGACATCTCTCCTGACGACACGGAACCCGAGTTCCTCGTGGAAGACATGAAATATGCCACCGACAACCCCTCCAACAATTGAGGAACAAAATGGATCATCGTGCTTCATGGGAGCCCATCCCTAAAAAAAAAAAAAGATTCTTCCTACCTCGTAGGATCTAGACTCTCACCAAAGTCTGTCCCGGACTGTGTGTTTTTATTTTTACAAAGATCCGCATTTGGACATGTATGTACAAAGTTATCTAAATAAAAGAGTCATTTTCATTCTCTTCTCTCTGGACTTGAGGCATTATTTGAAATATACATTTACTCTTGAAGTTGCCTTGCATGTTATTATCAATTGATTGCTACGTCCCTAAAATGATGAATTGACTTCTAAGCATACTAGTCAATGACGACTCATTAAGGACGAATGGACCTAACACAAACGAAAATTGCTAAATGCAAACAATTAATCTTGATGTGAATAAATGTTGTGATCAATTGGCATGAAGAAACCGTTAATGGCAAGCCTTCCCCGATACACATTCCCCGATACAACCCGATACACCTTTCCGATACAAATTCTGGACGCACATCAAAGGCATCCCGAGACAATGAAAAGGAAAGGATGTTGTTGCTCAACCATCAAGATTCGACCGTGATCGTACGTGCGCAACCAAGAAAAGGACTTCCCGGAGCTTCAAAGTCAAAGCGAGAAGTGACAAACCTTCCACTAAGGGGTTACAGATGAGCCAATGTCCAAGTTGGGGCTAATGTTTCCCCCTCTCTCTCTCTCAAAAAAAAATGAAAAATGAAAGGAGAGAAAATAAATGAATGTATGGAAAGAAGGAAAGGAAATGAATATACGTGAAGAGGAAGTTTGCCTCAAAAGCTTACCAAAGAGGGTTCACCCCAAAAGGCCCATCACAAGGAGTTCACCACAAGGTAAAGCGATCTACATCAGCAGAGCAACAACATCCTTCAAAAGGATACCGACTTCAACAAAAGATGATCCATGGCCGAACAACGACGACCTGAGCTCCTCAAACTGAGGGGAACGTAGGCAACCTTCGGGTCCGGTCACAACATGAAACAAAACCATCAAACCGTGGTCCTCTCAAAATGACCAAGTTCTCGTCCCTTGGTCCCTTCAATGACTAATTTCCCAGACAATGACCAATTCCACCTTCTAAACACATTCTCCTCCCGATCTTGCCATTGATCGAATCTTAATCTTAATTGATCACAACATTTATAGATGTTAAGGCTAATCGCTTGCCATAATCCTGACTTAATGACAAACATGGTCCATTCAAGCAATCATTTGATGATATTAACTAAGGCAAATTTCAAATGTCTCAACAAGTCTTCTTTTCTCCATCTTAGGAAAGAGCCAAACTGTAACGACCCGAAAACCCGCCTCTACTTCTTAGTAATAAATATTTAATTATTTATTTATTTCTTATTTATTTATTTAAATTGTTTATTTATTTAAATAATTATGTGTGCATTTTGTATCTCATAATATTTTTATGACTAGCATTTTAATTGATCAATTGTGCTAAGTTTGAAGTTAGGAACTTTAGTGTTAATTGAGAGATGTTTGGTTGGGGTTTAATTGTTCAAGATAGAAGTAGAGGGGCTTAAGGGTATATTTCTTTTTGTAATATCTTAACTACTCCCTCCCTCCCTACTCCCCCTTCCCCCTCACTCTTCTCTGCATTCTTCCCCCCCTCTCACCCGATTTCTCTCTCTCTCTCTCTCCTCCATGGAAAGTAAGTTTCTCCCTCTCCTTCTCTCTTCTTTTTAGTCATTTTCCTCCCATTATTTCTTAATGCTCATTTTATGAAAAATGTTTAGATCGTCGATAGGATCGTGTAGAGCAAAGAAATTTCGAATTCCGTCAACTTTGATAAAATCCGGGTAAGTTACTTTCCCCCATTTATGCTAAAAATGTTCATCTTTAACTCCATTGATGCTCCAGTTGATATATATGGCTTCTTTGGTTGATTTGGAATTTATTTGTAATTTATCCATTTTTGTGAAATTTGGGTGTTTGAATCATCCCTTGGTTTGGGTTGGTTAAATGATGTTTTGTGAGTTGTTTTAGACTTATAAGTGGTCCTAGTGCTTTGGTATGCTTATAGAAGTGTTAGTTTGTGAGTAGTATTGAAGATTTTGGGTATAAAATTCGTAAACCCAGGAAATCTGCAGAAAATGGCTGAATCGCGCTAGGGGGCGCGCGCACCCTTTTTGAGGGGGCGCGCGCACCCTTTTTGAGGGGGCGCGCGCACCCTTCTACCCCTTTTTGTCACTTTTCCTTCTGATCAAAGGGGGCACGCGCGCACCCTTTTTTGAGGGGGCGCGCGCACCCTCTTCTTTTGCAAATTGTCCGCTTTACGTTCGATCTTCCGGAGGCCATAACTTCTTCGTCCGGACTCCGTTTTAGGCATGTAAACTTTCGTTTTGAAGATCTATTCGAGTACTACAAGATGGGATAGGTTGTTAGTTAAGTTCTAAGCTTTATATTTCGGGATTTTATTGGGTGTTTGAGGTTAAGAGGAGTTGTGTCGATCCATTGTGATCAAGTTTTACAAATCCAATTGAGTAACTTGGTTGAGTTGTTGTGATCACTTTTGTGATGTATTTGAGGATTCCCTACTTTGAGATCCTTTAATTGAAAGTTATTTCACTGATCGAATTGATTTTAGGATAAGACTTAGACTAGGTTTAGGCAATGTCTTATAGTACCTAGAGGGTTGTTGTTGAACACCAAAGTGTAGGGTTTGGTCCTGTCGTGATCATATTCTAATAAGTGTAACCTTTTGGATTCGTCTGGGGTGTTTAGAATTGGTTCGTTATGAACGGAGGTAAAGCGTGAATTGGCAATTGGGTACCTACGGTTTGATTAACCTTAAGGTGTACTCATTCTGATTTCCTACTTTGGAATTCCAGGTGCGATGAGATGGTTGAGTTCATAGTCCTAGTATATCTTTATGAGTAAACGTTTAGGGAAATTTTGGTAATAGCTATTGTACCAATTGTGAGCGACCGTTTGGGTTGTGCTCCTTATGAGTCACTCGCGGGTATCATCTTTAGGATGTGTTTGGTATGTGCCTTATCTTGGAATCATCATGTTTTAATGATCACTGTTGTTGGGATCTTTATGAGTAGATCATTTATCGTTATTGTTGAACTCTTGTTGACAAGCTTCTTGTATTCGTTATTGTTGATCTCTTTATGAGTAACTGTTTGCATCTTTTGTGATGAGCTTGGCTTGGTTCCCTACTTTGGAATCATTGCCCCCGTTGTCGTTTCAAGCGAGTATTTATTACTATGTGTTTGTTTTAAAGTCCAGCTGGTATTTGTGTGTTTCGGGCGATGCGAAAGATTATAGTGGCAATGAGCTGAGTCCATTATAATTCTTGACCATTGTTTTGCCCAATTATTACCCTCCTCCAGATTGGCCTTGGATGTGAGATGAGCTAGCTCCTTTATGAGCATTCTAGCTGTTTGGTTTGGGTTATGACTTTGTGTCATCTTCCCTTTCCATTATTGGTTATTGGTTCCGGTACCGGGGGTTTTCTCTTCAGCTTTTATGCGACTATGAAGATGTTGATTGGATTGATTGTTGAAGCTGCGCAGCGACCTTTATTTGGTTCTATCAGTTGGGAAACCTTGGCTCAGTATCCTTTGTAACGTGTTTATTTCAGTCTTATGTGATGCATGATGAGTTAGTCGTTATTTCCAACTGGTATGGGACAGTTGGCGATAGGGAGCTTTCTCATTTGTTGTTATGTGATTTACTTGTTCAGTTATATCGTTGATTTGCATGATATTATACCATGTAGCTGCATTAGTAACTTACTGAGAATTTATCTCACCCCGTTTCTTTTATCCTTATTTTTCCTTAACCCCCCCCCCAGGAAAGCAAGTGGTAGCGTTGTGAGTTCTGTTGTAGCGGGAATCTCCTGAGCAGGTTGATCGCCTTTGGGATAGTTGCTCTTCGGAGCCTTTATGTATTTTATTGTGGGTTCGTAGTCGTTCAGTGTTTTGTATATACGGTTGTACTTTGGGTATTTTTGTTAATAGTTGTTCTTGCTTCCGCGTTTGTTTCTAGTCTCCGAGTTATAATCTCGTTGAGGTGTTGTTTAATGGTATTGGTTTCATAGTTGAATTCACGCGCCCGGTTTGGCATTTTGTATTTTGGAGATGTATATTATAAAAATTTTATGTTTATGGATTTTAGTATTTTCCGGGGCGTGACATTTGGTATCAGAGCCTGGTTTTAGATCTTGAAGGAGAATAAGAACTCTGATATTGAATAGGGTTTAATACTTGGGTGTTATAACTTTGAGCGGTTTAGGAAACTAAGTTTTCTTGGAAGACGAGGTTAAGGTAGAAGTTGGTTGAGTTATGAGTCGTGATATTGACGTCGAGTGTTTCTTTTCTTGTGGTATATCAATTATAGGATTGGTGTCAATAGTGTTGGTTCCATTGGGGTTAGTTGGCTTGGGAATCGAGAGTTCGAGTTTTGAAGGCTTAGACGTACCTATTTCGTAAAGTGGAAATGTCTTGTGCTATATTCGTATATTTGTTCTCATTAAGTGATTTATGTTGAGGTGTATTCTCGAGTACGAAATTTCGTGATTGCTACTGATAGAGGTAAGGTGATTTGGTTATGTCACCTATACAGGGTATTGACGAGTTAAGTAGTATGGCCTAGCTTTCAATGTGTTACGAATTTCTTGGGTGCCATCGATAGGTGGTGAATACTTCTATATTGGTATGTTTGACTTTGTTTAGAAGCATACTAGGTATATATATATATAATGTTCAGGTTCTATATTGAAAATCAGAAAATCTTCATTATAAGGTTGTGCTGGGAAGTTAGCTTACTCTGTTGGCAATATTAACTTTGAAATCTTGGGTATAATTTATACTGGGTGCGATATGTCGTTCGATCGATAGGGAACTTGGGTTATATGATGAGTTGATATAAGCTACGATACTGATAGGTGAACCAGTGAACATATAGTATCGGTTGGGTTAAAAGAGTTGAAGATTCAATTTGAGAATTTCTTGATAGGAGATTTTTCTTTACTTTTAGTACATCTACGTGAGGGCATCAGAATTGTTTAGTATGAGGAAATACTTAATTTATTATGGGTCATATTAAGAAGTTGAGTTATGATACTTTTGGAATCATTTTAGTACATGACTGTAGTTGAGTTAGAGCAATATGAGTTATGAGTATATCGTGGAAGTTATAATCATTAATGATGGTGAGCGCGTTAAGTTTAAAGGACTAGACACATTTTGAGAAGGTAAGAAATTCTCGAGCTATATTAAGGCATTTTGGGTTTTGGTTAAACAGTTGTCACATGGTTCTGGATCTTTTCTTTGTGGCGTTTCTCGTTCGGATTAAGGATGTGTAAAGGAAGTTGGGTATAGATACTTGGGCATATTAAAGGATGCAATGATTTTGCATTTGGTCAGTTGAAATGTTATTCGCTAATTGGATTATTATGTTGGTAATACTGTTGAGCATAAGTAATATTGGGTTAATAAATGTATACGTGAAAGTCTAAATTGGGTTAGCCATTGAAGATTTAGAATTTGTTAAAATTCATTTGGGTATATAAGCACGGATTATTAACTTAAATGGGAGTTAGAGGAAATCTTTTGATGATAAAATTTGGATTGTTTGCGGACTACTGAGTACTTGGAACTGTTTTAAACTTTCAAGGATTGGAGTAATGTAATGATAATAATTTCGGTATTAATGTAGTTTCGTGGTTTGGGCTGGTATCACTGTTTTCTTAAAAGGTGTGATCAGTGTTATGTTTTCTTGGAGATATGTTAAGTTTTCCATTATAGCGAAAATTGATAAATCCATTACCTCTAGTGATGCTTCCAAATAGAGATGGAGGTATGTAACGATTTTGGGTGATAAGTATTTGTATATGTTTCGAGGAGTAACGCTTAATAAATGGAACTATCTATGATTTGGGATTGGTGGTGATTCTGTTGATATTGCCTTAGCGGATTATATATTTTATTCTATTTTGGGACCAAGTTGAAACGTTGATGACAGACTATCAAGAGTTGGTGGATATAACTCCTTAGAAAACTAAGTATGAGGTAATGCAAGTAGTTGAGAAATTCAAAGATTATGACTGTATTATGTTTTATCTCATGAGGAGTGAGTGTGGTAGTGGAATCTCATTTGATCGGATAGTTGATGACGGTAAATTTTTGAGTACATCATTGAGTCTTTGGGTGACAATAATCGTTAGCCCTATTCCTTCTCTTATTTATTCGGGTAGTAGTATGATTACGTGGGTTGATGTGTAGATCGTCAATGCGTGCGGATGAACCGGAAGAGTAAAACTTATGGATGTTGATGATTTAAGGGTTGATGGAGAGCGTAATGCTAATCAGGATCGAATCAGCTATGTCTTAGAATGGGTGATCAAGTGATAGTCTTGAGAATTTGAAATTCGGGATGAAAGAGGAAGCTAACTTTAGAATGTTTGATACGAGTATACTTGAGATGCGTATGTGTTCCAATGTGTTGGTTTATTTGAGTCGTGGGGACGACGTATGGAATATTTGATCGGTACTTGATAGAGGTTATGAGTGCTTTATGCGAATTGATATTTTGTCGCCTCATTATGACCGCGCGTTGTGATTTTGATGAGTGAATTCGCGGGCGAATTCTTTTTAAGGAGGGTAGATTGTAACGACCCGAAAACCCGCCTCTACTTCTTAGTAATAAATATTTAATTATTTATTTATTTCTTATTTATTTATTTAAATTGTTTATTTATTTAAATAATTATGTGTGCATTTTGTGTCTCATAATATTTTTATGACTAGCATTTTAATTGATCAATTGTGCTAAGTTTGAAGTTAGGAACTTTAGTGTTAATTGAGAGATGTTTGGTTGGGGTTTAATTGTTCAAGATAGAAGTAGAGGGGCTTAAGGGTATATTTCTTTTTGTAATATCTTAACTACTCCCTCCCTCCCTACTCCCCCTTCCCCCTCACTCTTCTCTGCATTCTTCCCCCCCCCCCTCTCACCCGATTTCTCTCTCTCTCTCCTCCATGGAAAGTAAGTTTCTCCCTCTCCTTCTCTCTTCTTTTTAGTCATCTTCCTCCCATTATTTCTTAATGCTCATTTTATGAAAAATGTTTAGATCGTCGATAGGATCGTGTAGAGCAAAGAAATTTCGAATTCCGTCAACTTTGATAAAATCCGAGTAAGTTACTTTCCCCCATTTATGCTAAAAATGTTCATCTTTAACTCCATTTATGCTCCAGTTGATATATATGGCTTCTTTGGTTGATTTGGAATTTATTTGTAATTTATCCATTTTTGTGAAATTTGGGTGTTTGAATCATCCCTTGGTTTGGGTTGTTTAAATGATGTTTTGTGAGTTGTTTTAGACTTATAAGTGGTCCTAGTGCTTTGGTATGCTTATAGAAGTGTTAGTTTGTGAGTAGTATTGAAGATTTTGGGTATAAAATTCGTAAACCCAGGAAATCTGCAGAAAATGGCTGAATCGCGCTAGGGGGCGCGCGCACCCTTTTTGAGGGGGCGCACGCACCCTTCTACCCCTTTTTGTCACTTTTCCTTCTGATCATAGGGGGCGCGCGCACCCTTTTTTGAGGGGGCGCGCGCACCCTCTTCTTTTGCAAATTGTCCGCTTTACGTTCGATCTTCCGGAGGCCATAACTTCTTCGTCCGGACTCCGTTTTAGGCATGTAAACTATCGTTTCGAAGCTCTATTCGAGTACTACAAGATGGGATAGGTTGTTATTTAATTTATAAGCTTTATATTTCGGGATTTTATTGGGTGTTTGAGGTTAAGAGGAGTTGTGTCGATCCATTGTGATCAAGTTTTACAAATCCAATTGAGTAACTTGGTTGAGTTGTTGTGATCACCTTTGTGATGTATTTGAGGATTCCCTACTTTGAGATCCTTTAATTGAAAGTTATTTCACTGATCGAATTGATTTTAGGATAAGACTTGGACTAGGTTTAGTCATTGTCTTATAGTACCTAGAGGGTTGTTGTTGAACACCAAAGTGTAGGGTTTGGTCCTGTCGTGATCATATTCTAATAAGTGTAACCTTTTGGATTTGTCTGGGGTGTTTAGAATTGGTTCGTTATGAACGGAGGTAAAGCGTGAATTGGCAATTGGGTACCTACGGTTTGATTAACCTTAAGGTGTACTCATTCTGATTTCCTACTTTGGAATTCTAGGTGCGATGAGATGGTTGAGTTCATAGTCCTAGTATATCTTTATGAGTAAACGTTTAGGGAAATTTTGGTAATAGTTATTGTACCAATTGTGAGCGACCGTTTGGGTTGTGCTCCTTATGAGTCACTCGCGGGTATCATCTTTAGGATGTGTTTGGTATGTGCCTTATCTTGGAATCATCATGTTTTAATGATCACTGTTGTTGGGATCTTTATGAGTAGATAGTTTATCGTTGTTGTTGAACTCTTGTTGAGAAGCTTCTTGTATTCGTTATTGTTGATCTCTTTATGAGTAACCGTTTGCATCTTTTGTGATGAGCTTGGCTTGGTTCCCTACTTTGGAATCATTGCCCCCGTTGTCGTTTCAAGCGAGTATTTATTACTATGTGTTTGTTTTAAAGTCCAGCTGGTATTTGTGTGTTTCGGGCGATGCGAAAGATTATAGTGGCAATGAGCTGAGTCCATTATAATTCTTGACCATTGTTTTGCCCAATTATTACCCTCCTCCAGATTGGCCTTGGATGTAAGATGAGCTAGCTCCTTTGTGAGCATTCTAGCTGTTTGGTTTGGGTTATGACTTTGTGTCATCTTCCCTTGCCATTATTGGTTATTGGTTCCGGTACTGGGGGTTTTCTCTTCAGCTTTTATGCGACTATGAAGATGTTGATTGGATTGATTGTTGAAGCTGCGCAGCGACCTTTATTTGGTTCTATCAGTTGGGAAACCTTGGCTCAGTATCCTTTGTAACGTGTTTATTTCAGTCTTATGTGATGCATGATGAGTTAGTTGTTATTTCCAACTGGTATGGGACAGTTGGCGATAGGGAGCTTTCTCATTTGTTGTTATGTGATTTACTTGTTCAGTTATATCGTTGATTTGCATGATATTATACCATGTAGCTGCATTAGTAACTTACTGAGATTTTATCTCACCCCGTTTCTTTTATCCTTGTTTTTCCTTAACCCCCCCCCCCAGGAAAGCAAGTGGTAGCGTTGTGAGTTCTGTTGTAGCGGGAATCTCCTGAGCAGGTTGATCGCCTTTGGGATAGTTGCTCTTCGGAGCCTTTATGTATTTTATTGTGGGTTCATAGTCGTTCAGTGTTTTGTATATACGGTTGTACTTTGGGTATTTTTGTTAATAGTTGTTCTTGCTTCCACGATTGTTTCTAGTCTCCGAGTTATAATCTCGTTGAGGTGTTGTTTGATGGTATTGGTTTCATAGTTGAATTCACGCGCCCGGTTTGGCATTTTGTATTTTGGAGATGTATATTATAAAAATTTTATGTTTATGGATTTTAGTATCTTCCGGGGCGTGACACAAACACTTGTATTCTGTCAAGCAAGGGCTTCCTCCCATTTCATGATATATTGCTCAAAGAGCTCACCAGCATAAAGGGTCTCTCTCCCAAATAAAAGGCCCTTGCATGTTTCCTCCAAGAAAAATACTTTAAAGTCCCCGTTCTATCGAGTCGGCTGGATCACTCATAAAAAAAAAGAAAAAGACACAAAAAAAAGTAGCCCGCTAGGCTGATAACCCGTAAGGGCAGCCTAGGCAAAAAACAGGGCGTGCCATAAAAGACGCAAAAGAGATGCCTGCTAGGTTGAAAACCCGAAAGGGAGGCCTAGGCAAAAGACAGGGTGCGTCATGAAAAATGGATGGGTTCCTAACCTCACCTCAAAGGCCGAAAGACGACAATGGGTCCATGTCAAAAGTTAAAGGACGACATTGGGGCTACCTCCACATCAACGACAACAAGGACATGGGGCTACCCCGACATCAACGACAAAGACGACATTGGGGCTGCCCCACAACAGTGACGAGCAGATTTCCTACCATCAGTTACTTCTCAACGAATGGACAAAATCCAAAGGACTTTAGGCATGACAAACCTCACGATTAAGTTAAAATCAAAAATTTGACTAAAATGCTTTGTTAAAAGACTTGCCTTTAGGAATAAGCATTTCCAAAATTTGCCCTTTTTGGTATCATTTATCAAAGACCATGTTTCAAGCAAAATGCTTTTGATCTCCTCTCAAACTGATTTTCCCAAAGTTTTGGACTCTTTCGTCCACAATGTGTCTTAACGGTTGCCCCTAGGCTCTTCCCCGGTGTCAAGAAAATGTGTCAACCGTCCCGTAGATGTGTTGACCCAACCCAAGCTTTGACCCAGAGTGGTCATTTCAGGTCAAGCCTTTGTCCCGGTAGTCCTTAGTCGGACGTAAGACCAGTTTTCCCGTCAAACTCCCCAAAGATGGAGTTGACCAAGCCTTGACCCAGAATTGTCTCTTTAGGTTCAAGCCTTTGTCCCGGCAGTCCTTAGGTGGACGTAAGACCAGTTTTCCTGTCAAACTCCCTAAAGATGGAATTGACCAAGCCTTGACCTAGAATGGTCTCTTTAGGTTCAAGGCTTTGTCCTGGCAGTCCTTAGTCGGACGTAAGACCAGTTTTCCCGTCGAGCTCCCCAAAAGTGGAGTTGACCCGAGTCAAACCTTGACTAAGAATACTCATTATAGGTTGAGACCCTTGTCCCCGGCCGTCCTTAGTGGGACGTAAGACCAGTTTTCCCATCAAACTCCCAGAAGGTGGAGTTGACCCAAGCAAAACCTTGACTTAGAATAGTCATTATAGGTTTAAGCCTTCGCCCCGGCCGCCCTTAGTGGGACGTAAGACTAGTTGCCTCGTCAAACTTCCCAAAGATAGAGTTAACTCAAGCCAAGGCCCATAATGGTCATTTTAGGTTAAGGAAACCTTTGTCTCGGCAGTCTTTGACGTAAAGCCCAGTAAAATTTGTGAAAATTGCTTGGTGTGAGAATACACTTAAGCCCAGTGAGGAAATCAGATCTCCCTGCAGTTTGTAAGCCCGTCTTTTGCCTAGAATGAGCATAACCTTAGGCAGTCCTTGACGTAAGCCCAGTAAAAAATTGTGAGAGTTTGCCAAGTACGAGCATACCTTAGGCGGTCCCCACACGACGTAAGCCGTTTGACTCTTCTCCCAGTCGTTTGTAAGCCCTTTTTTGCCTGAAAGTCCCCGGCCGTTTGTAAGCCCATTTTGCCCGAAAGTACCCAGCCGTTTGTAAGCCCGTCTATGCCTAGCATGAGCAAGATCCCATCCCCTGGTGAGTTTTAGGCCGTCCTTGACATAAGCCCAGTGAAACCATAGGCCGTCCTTGACATAAGCCCAGTGAAACCATAGGCCGTCCTTGACATAAGCCCAGCGAAATCATAGGCCGTCCTTGACATAATCCCAGCGAAACCTTAGGCCGTCCTTGACATAAGCCCACTAAAGTCTTAGGTTGTCCTTGACATAAGCCCATTAAAACCTTAGGTCGTCCTTGACATAAGCCCAGTGAAACCATAGGCCGTCCTTGACATAAGCCCAGTGAAACCATAGGCCGTCCTTGACATAAGCCCAGTGAAACCTTAGGTCGTCCTTAACATAAGCCCAGTAAAGTCTTAGGCCGTCCTTGACATAAGCCTAGTAAAGTCCTAGGCCGTCCTTGACTTAAGCCCAGTGAACTCTTAGGTTTAGAAAACCTCGTCCCGGCCATCCTTAGTGGGATATAAGACCAACTTTCCCGTCAAAACTCCCCAAAGATGGAGTTGACCAAACCTTGACTCAGAATAGTCATTATAGATTGAGGTCCTTATCCTCGGCAGTCCAGAATCACGTCATGACCATATTCCTTGTAAGTCAACCCTCTTCATAGAGCCAAGTTGACCATGTCCCGCCTCTGACCCCGAGAGTCGCGCTTCCTTGTAAGTCAACCCTCTCCATAGAACCAAGTTGACCATGTCCCGCCTCTGACCCCGAGAGTCACGTGTCCTTTTGTAAGTCAACCCTCTCCATAGAGCCAAGTTGACCATGTCCCGCCTCTGACCCCGAGAGTCACGCTTCCTTGTATAACTCAACCCTCTCATAGAGACAAGTTGACCATATCCTGCCTCTGACCCCGAGAGTCACGCGTCCTTTTGTAAGTCAACCCTCTCCATAGAGCCAAGTTTACCATGTCCCGCCTCTGACCCCGAGAGTCACACTTCCTTGTGTAAGTCAACCCTCTCCATAGACCCAAGTTGACCATGTCCCGCCTCTGACCCTGAGAGTCACGCTTCCTTGTGTAAGTCAACCCTCTCCATAGAGCCAAGTTGACCATGTCCTGCCTCTAACCCGAGTGTCACGCTTCCTTGTGTAAGTCAACCCTCTCCATAGAGCCAAGTTGACCATGTCCCGCCTCTGACCCCGAGAGTCACGCGTCCTTTTGTAAGTCAACCCTCTCCATAGAGCCAAGTTGACCATGTCCCGCCTCTGACCCCGAGAGTGACGCTTCCTTGTTTAAGTGAACCCTCTCCATAGAGCCAAGTTGACCATGTCCCGCCTCTGAATTTGCTAAGAGTCATGCTCGGAAATGATGACTGATATCCACCTAGCCCTTAGGTTTGGATAGCCTTAAAACTTCTCTCCTTTTCCGAACTACGTTAGGATTGATTCCCCGCAAATGGGATAGGTAGGAATCCTATACCCCTAGGTCCAGCCATGTAAACCAAAATCAGTCAAGCCGTCCTCCTATCAGATTGGGATGCTTATTTTTATCGACAACCCCGCTTTTCCAAAGCGACGTTGCCGAGGGGCTCTGTAAGTACCCGAATTTGAAATAGACACACCTTAGAGGAACTCTTAGCACCATTCAGGGATAAACTGATGGGCTGGGACCTCACTAGGATAAACTGAAAATTCCAGGACTGCTCTGGAATTAAACTTGGAAAAATCCAGAAGCTCGCCAGGCTGAGCCGTACGGATGGTTTGGACGCGTGAAGGGCCTAGCCGTACGGCTGTTTTAGGCACCTTTAGTCCCTATAAATTGAGACACCCTTGCTGATCATTTCAGGGGGGAGAAATATAGTTTTGTAGGTGAAACTCTGCAAAAATTCAGTCTGAGTGAAACACCACCAAACACTTGAGTGAAAAGAGAGGAAGATAGACCATAGCCACCATAGGTGAAGCCTCCTTCTCCCCATCTTCTCTCCATCTTAAACTCTTTTGATCTTGTTTATGTTGTTTATTTACTTGCATTTCAAGCCTTGCCTTTGTCAAGCACCTTTATGTTGCAAGTCTTGCCCTTGTCAAGCACCTTTATATTGCAAGTCTTGTCCTTTCAAGCACCTTATATTCTTGTTATATGTGTCTTGGAACCAAATCATGAAATGATTCAAGGTGCCCTCACATCCAAGTATGTGAAAAGGGATAAAACCTAAAGAAGATCATGATTTGTTAATTTCTTGTCTTTAAATAGCTTGATGATCCATTTTTATGGTGAAAGCATGTATCTTTATGTTGTATTTGGCCATGATGATCATGTTGGGTGATAAAGTTCCAATCTTTATCATCCCAACCTTGATTTAGCCTAAAATTCCACATTTGGGTCATAAAGATTCAATTTTTATGTCATTTTGTTGCCCCTGAAAATTTAATCTTGTATAAAGATCACATTTTTATGGTAAAGTTTGCATCTTTACTCATCAAAATGGCCATCTTGGCTCAAAAGGCCACTTTCATCACCTTTTCTTAATAATTCACCAATGATTGTCTTAATCACATCCAAAATTCTTGTTTTGGATTCTAATCTAGTGATTAATGACATAGGGAGATTCAATTTGTGTTTTGTTACAAAAGAATGGCTGGAAATGATCAAACAGTCCAGTTTCAAACAGAATGCTCTATTTCTGTATGGAACTGGACTGATTCCTGGGAATCTGTTAAAATTCCCACGAAGACCCCCTTTAGCCATACGGCTACTCTGTCCAGGGGCATGTTTCAGTTCAGTCCCCCTTTAATCCAGAATGTTTTCAAAAGAACCCCTTTCTGTTAAAATCTTAACCGTTTTTTGTTAAAATCAGCTTCTCCCGTTTTCTAAACACACACACACACACACACATATGCACTTTTCGTTAACAAACACAAGAGACACTCGGCTTTGTCCGAGGCGGCTTGGGTGACGTGAAACTCTTCCCAAGCCGTAACCTGACCTCCGAACTCATAAATCTCTAACCATTTTCATTTGTTGGGTTAAAAATTAACAAATGTGGCGACTCCGTTAAGTTTGTGAAGTTACACGTGTTTGGCTTTTCTTCCTCAAAACGAACCCGTTTCGCCCCGAGGGGGGGTGGATCCTCACAGTGGCGACTCCGCTGGGGACATAGAGTGTTTTCGAACTTCTTTTTAGAAGATTCAGAGGCATTCTTGTGTGGGTCAAACTCCCGTCTCCGTTTGTTGACTTTATGCATTTTTGTGTGTACGTCATTTTTCTGTTTTGATTTCTGGGAATGAAACTGTTCTGGGATTGCCATAGACTGGGGCTTGATGATCAGAAGCTGAAAATATGCAAAAAAAGAATGGACCGACTGCTCTAGCCGTACGGCTGGTTTTGCCGGGCCCACAGAATGTTTCAAGTTAACGATTTTGTGCAGGGCAGAAACATTCTGATGGTCCCCTTGCTTCTTCTTGTCCAAGTTCCAATTTACAGCCTCTACTTGTGCACATTTACCTTCATTTTCTTAGCCAAAATGGATTTTCAAAGCTTGGTAATGCACAAATCTTGTGGACATAAAATTGGGTTTTCAAAGCCTCATTGTGCATTACCCCTTTTCATAAAAATTGGTTTTCAAATTCTTTTGTTGTACAAAACCTTTTTGTACAAATGATTTTCAAAAGGTTGTTGTTCTTGTTGTAAAATTTTGGTTTCATAAACCTTTGGTTGTGCACAACCTTTTCCATGTACAAATTTTTGACTCTCGCTTGTTCATATCTTTGCTTGATTACTTGTGCAAATTACTTGTTTAAATTGTTTGTCCATGTCTTTTATATACTCTTGTTCATTGCTCATGATATTAAAACGTATTGAAAATTTCTATTTTGACTCAAAAGGGAACATAGAAGGCTTCACACAACGCGCACTCGACCTTGTGCACGTTCCAAAAAACCCTATAAACCCGGGATGGATGCCACGATGCAGCTTGATTGGTGCTCTTATGCCCTTCTCGCGCGCACGGGTCCATTCCACCTCCCCTTCCGAGCCGAGTTGTTGGGTATGCCCACTTATATCTCAGTTTCAATGTAATAGGATTGATTAGATTTGATTGATCCATCACCTAAGTTTTATTTCATGGACTTTAGACTCACATATAAGAAGTTTTTATACTTCATTTTCTAGGTTGTCCATTGTAATAGAATAGGCTTAGGAATAGGGCAAGAAGATCATGATTCAAGAAAATCACACTTTGAGTTTGAGCCACGCGCCATGCGCCATGCGCCTCCTTAGGCGCGTGCATAAGTAATGCGCCTAGCTTGGCTCACGCGCCCCAGATGGCTTAGCGCGCGCTATGTCTACGAGCCCCTTGGCTCAACGCGCATAAATGTTGAAATAACATTCAGTGATTTAATGAAGACTCAAAGACTTGAAGAAGATTCAAACTACGCCAATGATCCAACGGTGGTTAAAATAACACGTATGCACCCGCATCTAAGGACACCTGTCCATAACGGTCATATTTGTGTTATGTGTCTAACGGCTATAAAAGGACACGTGCTCCACTCAATGAGCGACAGCACATCCGTCCTTTCTCTAACTCACAAGGATTTCCAACGGCTAGTTTTTGGGGTTCTACTATAAATACCCCATAACTTCAACCATTTGAAGTTGCTAAGCATTTCAAGAATTTCTCTCTCAAGCATTTGTTGAAGATTGCCTTTGATTTACCAGAATTCTCAAGAACATCTTCATAACTTCATCCTTAGCCCAGATCCTCAAGCAAAAACACTTTAGTTTTCTTGTGCTCTCAATCTCAAAGATCTAAAGAGCCTTGAATATAAAATCACACACGCACCTCTTTAAGTTTGATCACTTAGATCCTTCTTTTAGAGATACACCTGTTATTGTCTAGGATTTGTTCTTTCATAGAAATAGATCTTGAGTTAGTGTATAAGCTTAAAACGATTGTAATTTGTAACACTCTCTCATTATATAAGATCTCCATTAGAAATCCAAGACTAACCATCTTGGTAGAGGACGTAGATCATTTTCCCGATCGAACCTCTCCAAATAGCGCGTACTTACTATCTTGATATTTCCTTTCAAGTTCATATCATATCTAACTATTTGTTTGTGTATTCATTGTAGATTGATTGATTGAACTGTGTTGTGTTTGTTATATCATTTGCCTTAGTTTCTTATTTCACCCACTTTGAGCCAAAATACTTAGAGTGTGTGTGCGCCCCGTTTATCATACTTTGTGCCTATTTACATTACTAAATTTCGCTGTGCATTTCACTCACTCACTTAGGCGCATATCATAACGCTTACTTGATAAAGTGCGCATTTGCAATTGAGTTTATCAAGGGTACGAAAAGAATTTTAAAACAGCTATTCACCCCGTCTCTAGCTATTTTTCATACCCTTGTTGCCCTTTGGGACCAACAAGTGGTATCAGAGCAAACACCTTTATAAAACACTTTTGTTTTTCAAGCTTAACAGCTTGGGTGCCAATTCTAAATGGCAAACTCAAAACCTATGGCAACTACAAACTACACTCACGTTCCGGTCTTTGATGAAGATCATTTTGACGTGTGGAAATTCAGCATATTGACCCATCTCAACTCAATCGACGAAAGGCTCCATGACACTGTAGTTTATGGAACTTACATTCTGGTTAAAGCGAATCCAAATCCACGCACCAACGCTGCTCAACCTACAGTTCTTAAACCAAAGGAAGAATGGACTGAGGAAGAAACAAGAAGAGTTGCAAATGAGGGAAAAGCAAGAAACATTCTCCTAAGCACTCTAAGCACGGCTATGAAACAACAAGTCATGCATTGTGCTATTGCTAATGAGCTATGGGATGCCATTGAAGAGCATATAGAAGGAGATACCGTTTGCAAGGAGAACAAGAGATACGAAGTACAAAAGAGATTCAACAATTTCTCTCAACTCCCCGGAGAAACCTTAAGACAAACTTATGAACGCTTTTGTGAAATTATCAATCTATGTATTTCACTTGGCATGAAGTTTTCAAACAAAGATTTGAATGTAAATTTTCTCCAAGCTTTTGGATCAAGATACCTACATAAATCTAGCGCTCTTGAAGACGCTGGAACTTTGGATGATTGGACTCTAAGGAACCTTTATGCTAATCTTAAAGTTTATGAGCTCAAACTTCAGCGAATTAGTGAAACTGAAGGAAAATCAAAATCTGTTGCAATGGTGGCGCATAGAGAGGAAGCCCAACCTCCTGCGCCGGCGCCTATTCAGAAAGAGAAAAGTTCCGATCCCCAAATTTCTACTTCTGAGCTATTGGACATGGACGATGAAGACTTCGCTTTATTTGTGAAGAGATTCCAGAAGTTCAGAAAATTCACCAAGCCCGGCTCAACCAGCAAATATCAAGGATCTACCAGCAAAGCTCCTACAAAGTTCATAAGGAGCAATGATTCTAAAAGAAAAGAAGACCTTGTTTGTTTTAATTGCAGGAAACCCGGACACTTTGCATCGAGCTGCCCAATTCCCAAGTTCGAGTATATGCAAATGAAGAGCAGCCATACTCCTAAATTCACTCCCAAGTTCACTCGTCATAAGCGAATGGTTGCCGAAGAAGAAGCACCAGCAAATGAGCAAAACACGTAGATTGAAACAGACTCCGATGAGAGCGATGAAGACTTCGATGATGGACTCGTTTGTTTCGTTGCAAAAGATGAAGATGATGTTGAAATTAATGACTATGACTCCGATGACTTTTCAAAGGATGTTCCCGATATGAAAAACTTGAACAAACCAAGCAAGAAATCTGCTAGTCACTATGTGGCGAAAAAGAAGAAAGGACCAACCATCAGTAAGCTAATTGAACAAGGATGTCTTACTGCAGCTCAAAGCGATGGTGGATTATTGTTTGCCCGATGTGATCTAAGTGCAAGGAACAAGCTAAGAAAGGGAACTTACTTCAGACCACAAGTTGAACCAGCTGCACCAATTCCTAAAATCAACGATGATGAAATTGCTGCTAAACAAGAAAAGTTATTCAAAAAGGATGAAAAGGTAATCAGTAGATTTGATAATATGAAGGAAGCTTTAGCACTATCATGTGATGAAATTTCCCAGCTTAAGACCGAGAAAACTGTTCTAAAATCTGAACTCACCTTCCTTAAGGAGCAGATAAAGAGCATGACTCCTCTTACTGTTAAAAACACTTTTCTAACTGAACAAAACTCACTTCTTAAAGTTCAAAACGATGAATTAGTCGCTCAAATTACTGATCTCAAAAAGATTACAAATGAGTGGTCCAATTCTCGTATCACTATGGACAATATTTTTTAGTCCCAAAAAGCCAGTGGTGATAAAAGTGGCTTGGGATTCTCATCAACTAGTGACAACTTTAAGTGTGATGTCTGTGCTGAAAGAGATAGTGAATTTACAAAACAGCAAACTTTTGAAATTTCCAAGGAAAAACATTCTAATTCAATGGGAAAAGGACAGGAAAAAGTCAAAAGACAAACATTCCATTATGTATACCCAACGAAGCAATTTGGGAAAGCTAATGGGAAAGATATAGCTACAGATGAATCATCCTCTAGCAAAATCCCTCTTGAAACAAAGCGCGCTCCTTCTCCGAGTGCTCATTATACGCCTAGGAGCCACGCGCCTCATCGCCGTGCGCCTCCTAGCCCTATGCGCCCACCTAGATCAAGCGCTCCAAAATTTCAAAAGAAGGATTTTGTTAAGGCTAGTCCATCTGAACCAAAGAAGAATGCCACCCCAAAGAAAAGTAAAGAGTTTGTGAAAACTCATGTGATTAGTGGCTTTCATCAATGTTCCATTTGTGATTGTTCTAGACACAAGGCCGTGGAATGCCTTTTGCGATTCACTCCCAATGCCAAAGGAAGTAAAAACCCTAAGGTCAAGCAAGAGTAGGTTGTCAAAAGTTGCTAACTCTAGGACCCAAAAGGAATAAAGGGGACCTGCTTAAATGTCTATATTTCAGGTTCTTTGTTTCATGGCTGGATCTTCAAAAGCTAGAAATTATGAATGGATTCTCGATAGTGGGTGTTCAAGACACATGACTGGAGATGAATTCTTATTAGAAGATGTCCATGAAGAAAGAGGTCCCTCAGTAACATTTGGTGATAATAACAAAGGTCAAGTTGTTGCATATGGAAAGCTCAAGAAAGACAAAGTGTGCATTGAAAGAGTCTCTCTTGTCGAAGGGCTCAAGCACAATTTATTATCCATGTCTCAATTCTGCGACAAAGGATTAGAATGCCATTTCACCTCAACTCAATGTCTTATCAAGAATGGCAAAACTGGAGCTACATTACTCACGGGATATCGTAAGACAAATATTTACATTATTGGTTTCCATAGTATGAACTCTAGTACTAATCTTTGTTTTGTAGCTAAAAGTGTGAGCGAAAATAGTTGGCTGTGGCACAAGCGCTTAAGTCACTTGAACTTCAAATATTTATCTAAACTCAGCAGGAATAACCTTGTTAAAGGACTTCCCAAGGTTGCTGATCATCATGACAAGAAGTGCTCCGCGTGTCAACTTGGCAAACAACCGAAGAAGTCTTTCTCCAGCAAGACCAATCCCTCAACTTCTAGATGTTCGCAACTGCTTCACATTGATCTATTTGGTCCAGTCACCCCCGCAAGTATTAGAAGAAACAAGTATACTTTAGTTGTGGTGGATGATTATTCAAGATACACATGGGTGGAAATGATGATCTCAAAAGACGACTGTTACGACATTTTGACCACCTTATTTCAACTGCTCCAAACCCAAAAAAGAAGATGACATCGTTAGTGTTCGATCCGACAATGGAATAGAATTCAAGAACAACAGTGTTGCTCGATATTGTGACGATCATGGGATAGATCACAACTTCTCAACCGCTTGAGTTCCTCAACAAAATGGTGTAAAAGTGATATCCTTTGGTTTCCCTAGGATATCCCACGAAAAAACATTTATCATATTTGTGTGCGAGTTTGTCAGAGACAAGTCTCTTGACATAAGCCTCACAACCCCAAATTCTCATGAAAGAAAGATTAGGCTTTCTTCCATTCCATATCTCATATGGACTTTGGAAATGATTTAGTTGGAACATTATTTAGTGTGAGCGCAGCGGTTTCTAATGCATAACCCTAAAAGGATAATGGAAGATCAACTTGACTCATCATAGATCGGACCATATCCAATAAAGTCTGATTTCACCTCTCAGACACACCATTCCATTGCGGTGTTCCGGGTGGAGTTAATTGTGAAACGATTCCACAATTTTTAAGATGGTTGTCAAATTCATGGCTCAAATATTCACCACCATGATCGAACCGAAGTGCTTTAATAGTTTTGCCAAGTTGATTTTGTACTTCATTTTGAAATATTCTAAATATCTCAAATGCTTCACTTTTATGTTTCATTAAGTAGACATAGCCATATCTACTAAAATCATCAGTGAACGTTATGAAGTATTGAAATCCTCCCCTAGCACTGCTACTTAAAGGTCCGCATACAGTATGTATTAAGCCCAATAAGTCACTAGCCCTTTCACTACTCTTAGTAAAAGGTGTCTTAGTCATTTTTCCAAGTAAACACGACTCACAAGTCTTATATGATTCAAAATCATTTGATCCTAAAAGTTCGTCCCATGGAGTTTTGAGATACGCTTCTCATTAATATAACCAAGACAGCAGTGCCATAAATAAGTATGATTTACATCATCAGGTTTAGATTTCTTATTTATGTTATAGACATCATCACTATTTCCATTATCAACATCAAGGACATAAAGGCCATTAAATGAACATGCAGTACAATAAAGCATATCATTTAAATAAATAGAAAACTTCTTATTCTTAATAAGAAAACTATAACCTTCATTATACAAACAAGAAATTGAAATAATATTTCTTCTCAAATCCAGAACGTAATAAAAATTGTTCAAAACAAGAATTAATCCGCTAGGTAAAATGACTTCATAGGTTCCTACGGCTAATGCAGCAACTCTTGCTCCATTCCCCACACGTAGGTCTACTTCGCCATCTTTGAGTATCCTCCTATTTTTTAGTACCTGCACATTTAAACAAATGTGAGATCCACATCCAGTATCTAATACCCAAGAACTAGAAGTAGAAAGGAGAATATCCATAACATAGATACCTGAAGTAGAAGCAGTCCCACTGCCCTTATTCTTTTTCATTTCTTCCATGTAAGCCTTGCAATTTCGTTTCCAATGACCAATCTCATTGCAGTGGAAACATATTGCATCCTTTTGAGTGTCTACTTTAGCCACTACAGGAGCAGTGGCAACTTTTGCCTTGCTGATTTTGGGTTTGACAACTTTTTCCTTACCCTTACCTTTGCCTCTAAGGCCCTTTCCTTCCTTTTGACACCACAAGCACAGGAGAAGCTTGTTTTATGATTTTCTTTTCAGCTGTCTTTAGCATCCCATGCAACTCAGACAGTGTCTTATCCATACCATGCATATTAAAGTTTATAACGAACTGATTATAGCTCTTGGGTAATGAATTAAGAATAAAATCAGTGGCCAACTCAACAGAGATGGGATGTCCAAGCCTCTAAAGATGCTCAAATTGAGCCTTCATCTTCAGAACATGAGGACCCACGGGCTGTCCATCACTCATCTTGCATGAGGTCAGAGCAGCTATGGTATCAAACCTTTCTTGCCTTGCTTGCTCTTAGAACATGTCATTGAACTCAATGTTCAAGTCATAGGCTTCCAAGTGTTCCAGAGTCTTCTGAAGTTCTGAACACATGGAAGCAAGCATGAGACAACCAACCTCACGAGAATCATTTGCCTGCTTCTTGTAGGCGTCTCTCTCTGCCCTAGGGGCATTAGCAGCAGGTTCCTCTTCAGGAATGGGCTCATCGAGAATGTACTGCTTATCTTCATGCTTTAGAACAATTCTAAGGCTTCGGATCCAATCCGTAAAGTTATCATTCTCTTGAAGCTTTTACTTCTCAATGATAGATCGCAATGATAAGTTATTTGTGTTTTAAGCCATTATCTACATTTAATGCAAACATATATAAATATGTATTAGTACCAATTTCATTAAGATATTTATAAGTATTTTATTTCAAAAATACTCCCACTAAATTATATAACCTTCAAATACATCCAACGTATAATATAATTTAAATGGGCTAAGATCCATATTTCATTCGAATTTTGTCACCGCGATGGCAAGCTACCCAAAATTCAAACTATTTTGGTAGGTAACTTTTACCAATCATATCATATATGATTCTTAGATCCTTATGATATTCTTTAGACATCATATGTCAAAAGCATGTTTTAATCTCATCTGTGCCTTAAACCTGAAAACTCTTTTGATAGCTTAATTAAGTCAAACCATGATAGACGCATAGGAACCACTCTTTCACTCATCTTGTTCATACAATGATAGATTCAATGCGCCTCGCGATGGTTCGAGCCCGCACAAAACTACCGTTGTAATCCCAAGTGTCTATCATGGGTTGGCGCGTGACTTAAAAATTTTAACAAGAAGGTTCAACTCATATACCATGTTAACATGTTTATAAACACATAAAGCATCGGTTAATAATTTAACTAATCCCATTAATTAAATTATGATTTCATGTGATTGATTTATGGGGATAAAATTTTAACACGTTAATTGAGAGCAAGATTGTACGGTCGAAATTAAGCTAGAAGGGATCCACAATCCCGTACCAAATTTAGAAACTAGAAGAAACAACTATATAAGGTCGAAACTAAGCCAAAAGGCATCCACAATCCCTTACATAAAGTAACCCGATTCTAAATTCTTTTGTCTTTTCAATTTATGACTTTGACCTTGAGATTTGTTTTCAGGAAACACGGTTTCTAAAACAAGGCATCTGACAAATAAATTCAATCCAAAGTGATTCTGAACCATTAGATTTAATTTCAGGAAACACGGTTTCTAAAACCAGCCATCTGAAAAACAAATTCAGTTCAAAATCATTCTGCTCGGCCGAGTCCTTTAAGGTGCTCGGTCGAGCAACTTTGTGTTTTAAAAAACTTCACCTTCTGACCTCCTTGCTCGGCCGAGTTGTTGGTCCCAAAGGGGCAACAAGGGGATTAAAAATGCTAGAGGGCGGGGTGAATAGCGTTTTAAAATTCTTTTCAAACTATTTTGGTAGGTAACTTTTACCAATCATATCATATATGGAATATTATTTGTGTATTATTTTGTTCTTCAATCTAGGATGTCTTAGAACAAAAAAAAAAACTCTCTCAAACTCTTTGGAAACTTGCACAAAAGCTTGGTTTTAGTTCTGGCCGAATTGGTGTTTATATACAAGTAAGACCTATTCCAAATAGGAAACTTGTGTTTAAACCCGTCCAAAATTCTTTTTCAAATCAAATTAGGAAATTTGTCCCGACATGCTTGTGCGGCCGCCCAAAACTATCTATGCGGTCGCCCAAAAACTGTGCGGCCGCCCAGCCCAGTTTGTTAGGTCGCACAACATGGTTCAGAAGGCCATATTTTCCATTTTAGTCCTTTTTAAGATTCGTTTTCTCGTGTGTGACCCTCTAGGATTATACTAAGTTGACAATGGGTTCAAACATGAAACCATAAGATATGATTAGGTTCTAGCAAACCGTCATACCTACACAAATAGTATAACTAGATACAAGTTCACATTCCTTTAGAATATGTCACAATCCCTTTGTCCATGATGTCTTTGAACACAAGTCATGGTCAATAAGTCAACTTGTTTTGTTCAATACTTTTCTCGATCCCGAATATGTTGATAATCCAAACGACATTGATCCAATCAATCCATTTGAGTTTGGCCAAACATTTTATCAACATCATTCCTTCAAGGGTCCCAAGCTTGACATCTCTCCGAAGAGGGACAAATCCATTTAGCTTATCATTCTTCCTTACGTGAATCTGATTATGCCAATCATACCCTTTACAGCTACCTGTTTAAGGGTAACATTTGAATATGTCAAACATAATCTTCATCAAGTGGAAGACTATAATAACTTCATGTCTAAGGATTCAAATGACATAACTAATATGAGATTTATGTATGACATTGACCATGACATAAATCTCATACCGTGGGTCATGTCCAGTACCTTGTTCCAAACAAGTACCCATAAATCTAACATGATCATCCCATGATTATTTAGCCTTTATACTACTAGTGCTTAACAAGCTCTAGGGACGGAGATTGTTATAAGCAAACATGAGCATTAATAATAACCTAAAAATCTCTTCATTAATATGAATATAATGATAACACATACAACATTTAACAAACGTGCCTAGGGCACCAACACCAACAATCTCCCACTTGCCCTAGGCTCAATCTCTAGGTATCCAATACCCATGGACCTAACATAACCATCATGTTTAGCTTGTGGAAGTTCCTTTGTTAGCGTGTCCGCAACGTTATCATTACTAGGTACTTTGCATATATTTACGTCTCCCTTATCAACGATTTCTCGAATGATAAGAAAACGCCTAAGTATGTGTTTGGATTTGGGATGTGCTCTTGGTTCATTTGCTTGATTCAATAGCACCACTATTATTACTAATAAGGTCTATTGGATTAGCAATACTAGGAACCATCTCAAGTTCTCCAACGAACTTCTTAATCCAAACAGTTTCCATCGCAGCATCCAATGCAGCAATATACTTAGTTTTAGTCGTAGAATTAGTGACTGTACTCTGCTTGGAACCATTCCAACTTACAGTCCCACTATTTGACATATGCACAAAACCTGATTGCGATCTATTATCATCTTTGTTGGTTTAGAAGCATGCATCCGAGATCATCTTCCATACCTTCATAGATTATAAACGAATCTTTAGTTCTTCTAAAGTACTTTAAGAATCGCTGTTTGACAATTCTTGTCTTTCCTTTCTTTTGGCACTTGGCCCTTTTCCATCATGAACCATGAGCACTGGAGAATCCATTCTCCACCATCTTCATCTCCACAGTTTTAGCATGTTAATGCAACTCGAAGAGATTCTTTATTCATTCCATGCATGTTATAGTTCATCACAAAGTGATTATAATTTTTGGACAATGAATCAAGAATTAGATCCGTTGCTTGCTCCAATCTAATTGGACAACCAAGTTTCTCAAGATGCTCTACGTAGCCTTTATCTTAAGCATGTGAGGTTCCACTTATTTCCCTTTACTCCTTTTGCAAGAAGTGAATGCAACAATGGTTTTATACCTCTCTTTCCTAGATTCCTCTTTGAAACATGTAACTCAACTCCACGCCTATCTAATAGGCTTCCACAAATTCCAAACTTTGTTGGAGTTTTGAGTTCATAGTTACGAGCATGAGACAACTCACATCCCTACAAAACATACTCATGTCTCTTGTGATTGTCTTTCTCTGACATTGGGTTCTTTAGGAATAGGCCCATCAATCCATGAAGTTTGTACCATTCTCTTGAAGCATTATCCTTATCAAGGATTAATCGCAACGATTTTAGTTGTCATCTACAACTAATGCAAAATTTCCAAAATTTTACAAGTACCAATCTCATTAAAGAGATAAATAATGTATTTTCCAAAAATACTCCCACTAAATTATATAACCTTCTTATACATCCAATGTATAATATAATTTAAATGGGCTAAGATCCAACTTTAATTTGATTTCAAGTCCGCTATGGCGGATTACACAAAACCAAATTAATTAGGTAGACAACACTGTCAATCATATCCAATATGACTCTTAGATTCTTTTAAATTGGGCTAAGATCCAACTTTAATTTAATTTCAAATACGCTTTGGCGCACCGCTCAAAATCAAATTAATTAGGTAGACAATTTCTTTTCAATCATATCCAATATGATTCTTAGGGATCCAATTTCAAAAGCATGTTTAATCTCATCTTTGCCTAGGCCCAAAACTGTTTTGATGCCTTGTTAAGTCCAACCATTTTAAACGTATAGTTAATGTGCCTCGCTAGGGCGTGCCCACATTATCTATCTTGCTCATACATGAATAAAATTAATGCACCTCGCTAGGGCCAAAACTACATTGAAATTACTCATATACTAGCAAGTGTTTTAATCATGGCATGGCAAAAGGGACTTAAAACTTTCTTTAAAGGTTCATCACATATAGCATACAACACATTTATGAGCACACAAGATAAACATGTTACGTAACAAGTTTAGCCACTAAATTAATCATCATTAATTTAAGCATAGTATTTATGTGTCATTAGTTTCTCTATAATTATGAGGATGAGACTCTTTGAACTTTGGTTATTATCTCCAAATCAAGACAACAAGAAGTGCAGCCGACACTAAGCCATAAGGCAAGCACAATTCCGCACTAATTCAAGAAACCAAGAAAGTAGTCCATGTGGCCGAAACTAAGCAATAGATGGTCTCGATGAACGTAGGCCAATTGCATTCACAATTCCACATGGATCTTCAATCTTTGAATCAAGAACTTTGTTTCTCAATTTTAGCAATTATGAACTCTTCATAATTCTAATTTTGTTTTATCTTTGAAACTTTGATTGCATTCAAGTTTGGGAAACACAATCTCGATAAACGTGGATTAGCTATCCAAACCTTGAATCAATCTCAGAATCAAACGACTAAAACAAATAGGAATTCAAACCAACTAAATCCACCCCGCGACCCAAAAAGAACCCCAGCCCAGACCAGAAGGTCCGGCCGGGTCCTTACTTTGGTCCGGTCTGACCTACCTCAAAATTCCAGCTTCTGACCATCACTGTGCGGCCGCCCAAGAAAGACTGTGCGGTCGCCCAACCATGTGCGGCCGCCCACATTTTTCTGTGCGGTCGCAAAGTAGCATCAAAATCTTTTTCAGAGTTCGAAAATTTGTCTCAAAATTGTTTTCCCCGATTATTAAAACTTTGATCCAATCAAAAATTAATAATCAAACAATTCAGAATCCAACATAATTTTTAGTGCGATTCAATAGTGCGATTAAAGTTGTAAAACAATAAACCACATAGAATCATATAACACATAAACATCATATAATCCAATATTCAAATCATGCTAGGCATACAAACAATTTATATACACACAACATGATCTAAGTATTGAAATAATCAACATGAACGGGGCTCTGATACCACTGTTGGGTTTCCAAGTAACATGCGCAGCGGAATTTAGTATTTAAATTTTTTATGAAACCCAAAGCACATAGATCCATTCATATGATTAAGTCAAATACAACATAATGAATACTAGAATACTAACCCTTGATGCCTTTGATTTTTGCAACCTTGAATTCGATAGAGACTTGAAAACTTTATCACGATCATCATAGCAAGAATCACGAACTTTAAAGATGATAATTTTCACCCTCTAGCGGTATCCACACCACGAACGAATATCAAGAACACTTGATCTTGGTTGCTAGACCAAAATTGTGAAACACGTTTTCACAATTAATATGAACTATATGGAATATTATTTGTGTATTATTTTGTTCTTCAATCTAGGATGTCTTAGAACAAAAAAAAACTCTCTCAAATTCTTTGGAGACTTTCACAAAAGCTTGGTTTTAGTTCTAGCCGAATTTTGGTGTTTATATACAAGTAAGACCTATTCCAAATAGGAAACTTGTGTTTAAACCCGTCCAAAATTCTTTTCCAAATCAAATTAGGAAATCTGTCCCCACATGCTTGTGCGGCCGCCCAAAACTATCCGTGCGGTCGCCCAAAAACTGTGCGGCCGCCCAACCCAGTTTGTGCCGTCGCACAACATGGTTCAGAAGGCCATATTTTCCATTTTAGTCCTTTTTAAGATTCGTTCTCTCGTGTGTGACCCTCTAGGATTATACTAAGTTGGCAATGGGTTCAAACATGAAACCATAAGATATGATTAGGTTCTAGCAAACCGTCATACCTACCCAAATAGTATAACTAGATACAAGTTCGCATTCTTTTAGAATATGTCACAATCCCTTTGTCCATGATGTCTTTGAACACAAGTCATGGTCAATAAGTCAACTTGTTTTGTTCAATACTTTTCTCGATCCCGAATATGTTGATAATCCAAATGACATTGATATAATCAATCCATTTGAGTTTGGCGAAACATTTCATCAACATCATTCCTTCGAGGGTCCCAAGCTTGACATCTCTCCGAAGAGGGACAAATCCATTTAGCTTATCATTCTTCCCTACGTGAATCCGATTATGCCAATCATACCCTTTATAGCTACCTGTTCAAGGGTAACGTTTGAATATGTCAAACACAATCTTCATCAAGTGGAAGACTATAATAACTTCATGTCTAAGGATTCAAATGACATAACTAATATGAGATTTATTTATGACATTAAACCTGACATAAATCTCATACCGCGGGTCATGTCCAGTACCTTGTTCCAAACAAGTACCCATAAATCTAACATGATCATCCCATGATCATTTAGCCTTTATACTAGTGCTTAACAAGCTCTAGGGACGGATATTATTATAAACAAACATGAGCATTAATAATAACCTAAGTATCTCTTCATTAATATGAATATAATGATAACACATACAACGTTTAACAAACGTGTCGAGGGAACCAACACCAACAATCTCCCACTTGACCTAGGCTCAATCTCTAGGTATCCAATACCTATGGACCTAACATGACCATCATTTTTAGCTTGTGGAAGTTCCTTTATTAGCGTGTCCGCAACGTTATCATTACTTGGTACTTTGCATATATTTACGTCTCCCTTATCAACGATTTCTCGAACGATAAGAAAACGCCTAAGTATGTGTTTGGATTTGGGATGTGCTCTTGGTTCCTTTGCTTGATTCAATAGCACCACTATTGTTACTAATAAGGTCTATTGGATTATCAATACTAGAAACCATCTCAAGTTCTCCAACGAACTTCTTAATCCAAACAGTTTCCATCGCAGCATCCAATGCAGCAATATACTTAGTTTTAGTTGTAGAATTAGTGACTGTACTCTGCTTGGAACCATTCCAATTTACAGTTCCACTATTTGACATATGCACAAAACCTGATTGTGATCTATTATCATCTTTGTTAGTTTGGAAGCATGCATCCGAGATCATCTTCCATACCTTCATAGATCATAAACGAGTCTTTAGTTCTTCTAAAGTACTTTAAGAATCGCTCTCATAGCCATCCAGTGAATCTCACGGTGTCGGATTGATATCTACTCGTCATGCTCTAAGCATTAGATATATCCGGCTTAATACTTATCATGGCATCATGGATCCAATTGCCGAAGCAAATGGCATCTCATTCATTTTCTCATGCTCAACTTTTGTCTTTAGGACAATGAGTCTTACTTAGAGAAACTCCATGTAACACTAACAAATGTCCTCTCTTAGAATTTTCCTTGCGGAATCTTCTTATGACTTTTTCAATGTATGTACATTGGCTTTAAACCATTTAGCTTCCTTGATCTATCTCTATAGATCTTAATGCCAATGACTTATGCGGCTTCATCCATATTCTTCATTGCAAAACACTTTCTTAACCAAATCTTTATAGATTAAAGTGTAAGAATGTCGTTTCTAATGAGCAATATGTCATCCACATATTAGATAAGGAATAGCACCATGCTCCCACTAATCTTCTTGTATATACAAGATTCATCTTCGTTCTTGATCAAGCCAAACTCTATGACTTATGAAAACGGAGATTCCAACTCCCAAAAGCTTGCTTCAATCCATCCAATGAATCTTCTCAACTTTCATACCTTTTAGAATTTTCTTGACTATCAAAACCTTTAGGTTGTATCCAATACATCCTTAAGTGAGTTCCCATTGAGGAACACTTATTTTGACATCATTTTGTCAAATTTCATATTCTAAATATGAACATGTGACTATGAAAATTCTATAAGTTTCTTGCTACCCATGTAAGCTTTTCTCCCTCTGGAAAGTTCACGGTCAGCTCTGCTTGGAAGGAATGCCGTAAAAGTAGGGTCATTTCGGCTTTACATTCTTATTGCTGGAACAAACACATCCCAAGAAAAATCTCTGTGTTTCTTTGGAGGGTCCTTCATAATCCCTACGGATGATATGGTCAAGAAAAGGGGTGTCCAAGGTGCATCAAAATGTGATTGCTGTTCAGATCATAAGGAAGAGTCTATTATGCATGTTCTTTCAAAAGGTGAGACTGCCATGTTGGTTTGGGATCATTTCGCTTTGATGTGTGGCATTCGTATATCTAGGGGTACTATTCATCAAACTCTTACTCGATGGTGGTGTGGTTGGAACTCTTCTTCATCGCTCATTAAGTGGCTCATAACCATTATCCCATCCTTCACCTTCATTTGTTGGGAGCTTTGGATTGCTTGTAATAAGAGCCGGTTTGAAGGCATTGCTATGAACCCCAATTCCATTATCCATAAGGTTTGCATGCAGATTTCATCTATTGCTTCAGCTTTCTCCCTTTCTTTCTCTCATTCTTATGATGATTCCTTCCTTCTGAATAAATTTCATGTTCGTATTTCCCCTCCTAAGCCTCTGAATATTAAAAAGGTAGTTTGGGAAACTCCTTATCCCAATGAGATAAAGATTAATACGGATGGGGTTTCGAGGGGAAATCCCGGTCTTGCTTTGGGAGGGGGGCTCCTTCGTGATCACAATGGCCAATTTATCTACGGTTTCTCTTCATTTTATGGGGTTGAGTCGAACATGGTAGCGGAGGCTAAAGCAGCTCGAGATGGCCTTGTGGCTGCTCTTTTGAGAGGTTACCAGCAAGTTTGGTTAGAATTGGATTCCCAAGTGCTCACGCGAATCATTATAAAGGAATACCATATTCCTTGGTCTATTAGGTATATCATTTCTCATATTCATCGCCTAATGAATATCATGAACATTCGGGTTACCCATATTTATAGAGAAGGAAATAGCGTGGCTGATTATTTAGCTAACATTGCAGCGGATACAGAGCAGAATTTTGACTTTACCATGGTTAATGATCTTCCTTTGCAATGTCAAGGGCTGCTATCTCTTGACAAAGCAAGGACCCCTTATATTAGATCTAAATAGTTTTTTTTTTGGGATTTTGTATTTTCGATTAGAGTTCATGGCTAGATTCCTTTATAGGTTATTCTCCTCTTATTGTAGTCACCCCCTTCTATTGTAGAGGATCTTACAGTTTGTGTAAGAACTCCCCCCTTTGTTTTTTTCAGGTGGTTGAGGTTGTCATGTCCCCCACCTTGTTTGTATTTAATTTTCATTATTAATAAAATCTAGGGAGGTACCGCCCTCCTTTCGCCAAAAAAAAAAAAAAAAAAAAAAAAAAAAAAAACATGTAAGTTTTTCTCCAAGAAAAGTCATTCATCTCCTTTGGTTTTTACACCTTAGGTTAGAATGATCAAGTTCCAAACTTGATTATTATACATGAATTGCCTTTTAGATTTTATGACTCCAAGCCATTAATCTAAATGTGGAGTTGATATTGCATCTTTGATAGGTGGTAAATACTTCATTCTAAATGAACTTTACCTCAATACTTTCTATTTCGAAATATCCAATATTTCTTCTAATAGATTGTATTTTATCCTGTGTGCAAGTACTTGTATATCTTGAACGGATTTTCACAACCCCTTGTGAAAACTTGTTCAACTTCCATCATAGGTTAAATACTATTTTCTAGGTCTCGAACCATTCGAGATATATTTTACTCCCACTGATTCTTTTAGAGATAAACCTTTTATCTAGAAAAGTATCATCATAAGCAACAAACCATTTGTTTCTTATGAGTAAAATTTTATCCTCAAGTTTCCTTACGATATCCCATGAAAATATATTTATTAAATTTAAATGTGAGTGTGTCCCCGACAACTCCTTTCCAAAAGGTCTCACCATCTTAAATCTTTATGAAAGACAAACCAGTTTTTCTTTCACCTTTTAACCTCTTTTGATGGAACTCAAATTTGTGTAATCATAGCGGTTTCAAATACATAACCCCAAAACAAATAATGGAAGATCATTCTGACATTGTCATCTAATGAACCATACCCAATAAGGTTCTTATACTTCCATGTAGATACATCATTTAGAATGATGTTCTTAGTGAAGTTAATTTGTGAAACCATTTCACAACTTTAATGATGACTGTCAAATTCTTGGTTCAATTATTCATTATCATGATCCAATCAGAATCTTTGAATAGTTTTACCAAGTATAACCAAAATTCTCTTTTAGCATTGCTTCTTAATGCACCATATACATCAAAATGTATTAGGTCGACTAAGATATTAGCTTTTTACCAATCATAGTAAAAGATGTCTTGGTCCAAGTAAATAAGTTTGCATAAATAATATGATTCCAAATATTATGACTTTAAAACTCCGTCCAATGGAATTTTAGATATGCATTTCTCATTTATTTGATCAAAACAATAATGCATAAAGAATTTTAATTATTTATGTTATGGCTTTTATTACTTTGTTCTTCAAGATTTAGGATATAAAATTTATTTATATGATAAATCATAATAAATAAAGCACTTTTCTTATCCCAAATAAGAAACAAATATCCTTCATTATCTTATAACAAAATAATATTTTATAGTTCATTAGTAAAGTCACTTTACAAGTGTTCTACGAACAATGTTGCTACCATTGCATCATTACCATTCATAGATCAAACTTTACTATAAGTAGTCTTTCAATTTACTAATCATTGCACATTTTTACAAATGTGGGACCCATATCCGGTATCCAATACCCAATAATTAAAGTTAGAAAGATTAATTTATAACATAAGTATCCCGAGTGGTAGTCCTACTACCATTCCTTTTGTTGATCGTCCAAAATCTTGACTACAATTCTAAATGGTCAATCCAATTGCCATTTTACCAAATTGCATCAATTAGAGTTATTATTTTAACCATAATTATTTCCTTTAGGTTTGACAATTCTTGTCTTACCTTTCTTTGGCACTTGGCCCTTTTCCATTATGAACCATGAGCACTGGAGAATCCATTCTCCACCATCTTCATCTCCACAGTTTTAGCATGTTAATGCAACTCGGAGAGATTCTTTATTCATTCCATGCATGTTATAGTTCATCACAAAGTGATTATAACTTTTGGACAATGAATCAAGAATGAGATCCGTTGCTTGCTCCAATCCAATTGGACAACCAAGTTTCTCAAGATGCTCTACGTAGCCTTTATCTTAAGCATGTGAGGTTCCACTTATTGCCCTTTACTCCTTTTGCAAGAAGTGAATGCAACAATGGTTTTATACCTCTCTTGCCTAGATTGCTCTTTGAAACATGTAACTCAACTCCACGCCTGTCTAATAGGCTTCCACAAATTCCAAACTTTGTTAGAGTTTTGAGTTCATAGTTACGAGCATGAGACAACTCACATCCCTAGAAACATACTCATGTCTCTTGTGATTGTCTTTCTCTGGCATTGGGTTCTTTAGGAATATGCCCATCAAGAATGTACAACACATCTTCTTGCCTTAGAATGATTCTTAGGCTCAGGATCCAATCCATGAAGTTTGTACCATTCTCTTGAAGCATTATCCTTATCAAGGATTAATCGGAACGATTTTAGTTGTCATCTACAACTAATGCAAAATTTCCAAAATTTTACAAGTACCAATCTCATTAAAGAGATAAATAATGTATTTTCCAAAAATACTCCCACTAAATTATATAACCTTCTTATACATCCAATGTATAATATAATTTAAATGGGCTAAGATCCAACTTTAATTTGATTTCAAGTCCGCTATGGCGGATTACACAAAACCAAATTAATTAGGTAGACAACCCTGTCAATCATATCCAATATGACTCTTAGATCCTTTTTCTGAGATTCTTTTAAATTGGGCTAAGATCCAACTTTAATTTAATTTCAAGTACGCTTTGGCGCACCGCTCAAAATCAAATTAATTAGGTAGACAATTTTTTGTCAATCATATCCAATATGATTCTTAGGGATCCAATTTCAAAAGCATGTTTAATCTTATCTTTGCCTAGGCCCAAAACTGTTTTGACGCCTTGTTAAGTCCAACCATTTTAAACGTATAGTTAATGTTCCTCGCTAGGGCGTGCCTACATTATATCTATCTTGCTCATACATGAATAAAATTAATGCACCTCGCTAGGGCGAAAACTACATTGAAATTACTCATATAGTAGCAAGTGTTTTAATCATGGCATGGCAAAAGGGACTTAAAACTTTTTTGAAGGTTCATCACTTATAGCATACAACACATTTATGAGCACACAAGATAAACATGTTATGCAACAAGTTTAGCCACTAAATTAATCATCATTAATTTAAGCATAATATTTATGTGTCATTAGTTTCTCTATAATTATGAGGATGAGACTCTTTGAACTTTGGTTATTATCTCCAAATCAAGACAACAAGAAGTGCAGCCGACACTAAGCCATAAGGCAACCACAATTCCGCACTAATTCAAGAAACCAAGAAAGTAGTCTATGTGGCCGAAACTAAGCAATAGATGGTCTCGATGAACGTAGGCCAATTGCATCCACAATTCCACATGGATCTCCAATCTTTGAATCAAGAACTTTGTTTCTCAATTTTAGCAACATTGAACTCTTCATAATTCTAACTTCGTTTTATCTTTGAAACTTTGATTGCAATCAAGTTTGGGAAACACAATCTCGATGAACGTGGATTAGCCATCCAAACCTTGAATCAATCTCAGAATCAAACGACTAAAACAAATAGGAATTCAAACCAACTAAATCCACCCCGCGACCCAAAAAGAACCCCAGCCCAGACCAGAAGGTCCGGCCGGGTCCTTACTTTGGTCCGGTCTGACCTACCTCAAAATTCCAACTTCTGACCATCACTGTGCAGCCGCCCAAGAAAGACTGTGCGGTCGCCTAACCATGTGCGGTCGCCCACGTTTTTCTGTGCGGTCGCACAGTAGCATCAGAATATTTTTCAGAGTTCGAAAATTTGTCTCAAAATTGTTTTCCCCGATTATTAAAACTTTGATCCAATCAAAAATTAATAATCAAACAATTCAGAATCCAACATAATTTTTAGTGCGATTCAATAGGGCGATTAAAGTTGTAATACAATAAACCACATAGAATCATATAACACATAAACATCATATAATCCAATATTCATATCATGCTAGGCATACAAACAATTTATATACACACAACATGATCTAAGTATTGAAATAATCAACATGAACGGGGCTCTGATACCACTGTTGGGTTTCCAAGTAACATGCGCTGCGGAATTTAGCATTTAAAATTTTTATGAAACCCAAAGCCCATAGATCCATTCATATGATTAAGTCAAATACAACATAATGAATACTAGAATACTAACCCTTAATGCCTTTGATTTTTGCAACCTTGAATTTGATAGAGACTTGAAAACTTGATCACGATCATAGCAAGAATCACGAACATTGAAGATGATAATTTTCACCCTCTAGCGGTATCCACACAACGAACGAATATCAAGAACACTTGATCTTGGTTGCTAGACCAAAATTTTGAAAGACGTTTTCACAATTAGTATGAACTATATGGAATATTATTTGTGTATTATTTTGTTCTTCAATCTAGGATGTCTTAGAACAAAAAAAAAAAAAAAAAAACTCTCAAACTCTTTGGAGACTTGCACAAAAGCTTGGTTTTAGTTATGGCCGAATTTTGGTGTTTATATACAAGTAAGACCTACCAAATAGGAAACTTGTGTTTAAACCCGTCCAAAATTCTTTTCCAAATCAAATTAGGAAATCTGTCCCGACATGCTTGTGCGGCCGCCCAACCCAGTTTGTGCGGTCGCACAACATGATTCAGAAGGCCATATTTTCCATTTTAGTCCTTTTGAAGATTCGTTCTCTCGTGTGTGACCCTCTAGGATTATACTAAGTTGGCAATGGGTTCAAACATGAAACCATAAGATATGATTAGGTTCTAACAAACCGTCATACCTACCAAAATAGTATAACTAGATAAAAGTTCGCATTCCTTTAGAATATGTCACAATCCCTTTGTCCACGATGTCTTTGAACACAAGTCCTGGTCAATAAGTCAACTTGTTTTGTTTAATACTTTGCTCGATCCCGAATATGTTGATAATCCAAACGACATTAATCCAATCAATCCATTTGAGTTTGGCGAAACATTTCATCAACATCATTCCTTCGAGGGGCCCAAGCTTGACATCTCTCCGAAGAGGGACAAATCCATTTAGCTTATCATTTTTCCCTACGTGAATCCGAGTATGCCAATCATACCCTTTATAGCTACCTGTTTAAGGGTAACGTTTGAATATGTCAAACATAATCTTCATCAAGTGGAAGACTATAATAACTTCATGTCTAAGGATTCAAATGACATAACTAATATGAGAATTATGTATGACATTGACCATGACTTAAATCTCATACCGCGGCTCATGTCCAGTACCTTGTTACAAACAAGTACCCATAAATCTAACATGATCATCTCATGATCATTTAGCCTTTATACTAGTGCTTAACAAGCTCTAGGGACGAGATTATTATAAGCAAGCATGAGCATTAATAATAACCTAAATATCTCTTTATTAATATGAATATAATGATAACACATACAACGTTTAACAAACGTGCCTAGGGCACCAACACCAACACTTACATAGGGTCCTAAATGTTGGGTTTCGAAGTAACATGCGCAGCGGAATTAAGCATTTAAAATTTAATGAAACCCAAAGCCCATAGATCCATTCATATGATTAAGTCAAATACAATATGATGAATACTAGAATACTAACCCTTGATGCCTTTGATTTTGCAACCTTGAATTGATGGAGGCTTGAAACCTTGATCACGAACATAGCAAGAATCACGAACTTTGAAGATGATAAGTTTCACCTCTAGCGGTATCCACACCACGAACGAATATCAAGAACACTTGATCTTGGTTGCTAGACCAAATCATGAAACACGCTTTCATGATGTATAGAACTTATATGGAATTATTGTGTGTGTGATATTCTTGTTCTTCAATCTAGGGTTTTCTTAGAACAAGAAAACCATCCTCTCAAACCCTTGGAGGCACTCAATAATGATACAATATGCTTTAGGTTAATACCTAATAAATAGAGGTGTATTTAAACTCAAAAGTCCTAAACCCTTTAGGAAATTTAGTCCAAATCCCGTCAAAAATCGAATTTGGAAAAACCAGGCCCGAAATTCACTATGCCCGATCGGGTATAGGAAGTTGACCGGTCGGGTCAAGGAAGTTGCCCGGTCGGGTCAAGGAAGTTGCCCGGTCGGATCCTTTGTCTGCTGGAACCAATTTCCTGTTTTTCTTAAATTTGATTTTTCGCTCTTTTACGCAATTCCAATTTTAGCCCTTTTGTAAATTCGTTCTTTTGTGTGTGACCCTCTAGGATTACACTAAGTTGGCAATGGGTTCAAACATGAAACCATAAGATATGATTAGGTTCTAGCAAACCGTCATACCTACCCAAATAGTGTAACTAGATACAAGTTCGCATTCCTTTTAGAACATGTCATATTCCCTTTGTCCATGATGTCATTGAACACAAGTCATGGTCAACATGTCAACTTGTATTGTTCAACACTTTTCTCGATCCCGAATATGTTGATAATCCAACTGACATCGATCTAATCAATTCACTTGAGTTTGGCCAAACATTTCATCAACATTATTCCTACGAGGGGCCCAAGCTTGACATTTCTCCGAAGAGGGACAAATCCATTTAGCTTATTATTCTTCCGTACGTGAATCTGATTGTGCCAATCATACCCTTTATAACTACCTGGTTAAAGGTAACGTTTGAATATGTCAAACATAATCTTCATCAAGTGGAAGACTATAATAACTTCATGTCTAAGGATTCAAATGACATAACTAATATGAGATTTATATATGACATTGACCATGACATAAATCTCATACCGCGGGCCATGTCCAGTACCTTATTCCAAACAAGTACCCATAAATCTAACATGATCATCCCATGATCATTTAGCCTTTATGCTAATGCTTAACAAGCTCTAGGGACGGAGATTATTATAAGCAAACATGAGCAACAATAATAATCTTAACATCTCTTTATCATCATGAATAAAATGATAACTTATACAACGTTTAACAAACGTGCCTAGGGCACCAACACCAACAATCTCCCACTTGCCCTAGGCCCAATCTCTAGGTATCCAATACCCATAGACCTAACATGACCATCATGTTTAGCTTGTTGGAAGTCCCTTTGTTAGCATGTCCGCAACGTTATCATTAGTTGGTACTTTTCATATATTTACGTCTCCCTTATCAACGTTTTCTCGAACGATAAGAAAACGCCTAAGTATGTGTTTGGATTTAGGATGTGCCCTTGGTTACTTTGCTTGATCAATAGCACCATTATTATCAATAAAGGTCTATTAGTTTAGCAACTCTAAGAACCACCTGAAGTTCACCAATGAACCTCTTAATCCAAACAGTTTTCCTTTGCAGCATCCAATGCAGCAATATACTTAGCTTCAATTTGTAGAATTAACTGTACCCTGCTTGGAACTATTCCAACTTACAGTTATTTAACACAAACTCGATTGCAATTTTCTATCATCTTTGTCGGTTTGAAAGCATGCATCCGTGTACCCATTTACAACGAGATCATATTTCATTCCTCCATAGATCAAAAACGAATCTTTTAGTTCTTCTCAAGTACTTTAAGAATTGTTTTTGTAGCCATCCAGTGATTTTCACCGGGGTCGGATTGACATTTTCTCGTCATGATCTAAGCATAAGATACATCCGGCCTAGTACCTATCACGGCATACACGATGGATCCATTTGCCGAAGCATATGGCATCTCACTCATTTTCTCATGCTAATCATTTGTCTTAGGACATTGAGTCTTGCTTAGAGAAACTCCATGCAACATTGACAATTGTCCTCTCTTAGAATTTTCCTTGCGGAATCTTCTAATGACCTTGTCAATGTATGTACTTTGGCTTAAACCAATTAGCTTCCTTGATGCCAAGGACATATGCGGTTTCACCCATATCTTTCATTGCGAAGAACTTTCCCAACAAAGTCTTTACAGACTAACGTGTAGGAATGTCGTTTCCAATGAGCAATATGTCATCCACATATTTGAATAAGGAATAGCACTATGCTCCCACTAATCTTCTTGTATATATACAAGGTTCATCTACGTTCTTGATAAAGCAAAACTCTTTGATTCATCAAAACGGAGATTCCAACCCAGAAGCTTGCTTTAATCCATCCTATGGATTTTCGCAACTTACATACTTTATTAGAATTTTCTTTGACTATCAAAACCTTTAGGTTGTATCCAATACATCCTTAATTTGATTTCCCGTTAAGGAACGCTGTTTTGACATCCTTTTGTCAAATTTCATATTCCAAATATGAAGATATGACTATGAGAATTCTAGTAAGTTCTTTGCTACCCATGTAAGTTTTCTCCAAGAAAACTCAATCTCATCCTTTGGTTTTTTACACATTAGGTTAGAATGATCAAGTTTCAAACTTGATTATTATACATGGATTGACTTTTAGATTTTATGACTCCAAGTCATTAATCTAAATATGGATCGGACATAGCATCTTTGATAGGTGGTAAATACTTCATTCCAAATGAACTTTGCCTCAATACTTTCTATTTCGAAATATCCAATATTTCTCGTAATAGATTGTACCATATCATGTATGCAAGTACTTGTATATTATGAACGGTTTTTCACAAAACATTGTGAAAGTTTGTTCAACTTCTATCTTAGGTTAAATAATATTTTCTAGGTCTCGGACCATCCGAGATATATTTTACTCCCACTGGTTCTTTTAGAGATAAACCATTTATCTAGAAAAGTACCATCATAAGTAACAAATCATTTGTTTCTTACGAGTAAAATATTATCCTCAAGTTTCCTTAGGATATCCCATGAAAATATATTTATTAATTTAAGTGTGAGTGTGTCCCAGACAGCTCTTTCCAAAAGGGTCTCACCATCTTAAATCTTTATGAAAGACAAACTGAGTTTTCTTTCACCTTTTAACCCTTTTTGATGGAACTCAAATTAGTGTAATTATAGCGGTCTCCAATGTATAACCCCAAAACAAATAATAGAAGATCAATTTGACTTTATCATCTAATGAACCATATCCAATAAGGTTCTTACACTTCCACGTAGACACATCATTTAGAATGGTGTTCTTAGTGAAGTTAATTGTGAAACCATTTCACAATCTTAACGATGATTGTCAAATTCTTGGTTTAATTATTCATCATCATGATTGAATCAGAATCTTTGAACAGTTTTACCAAGTCCGACCAAAATTCTCTTTTAGCATTGCTACTTAATGCACCATATACATGGACATGTATTAGGTCAAGTAAGATATTAGTCTTTCACTATTCATAGTAACAGATGTCTTGGTCCAAGTAAATAAGATTTGCATAAATCACATGATTCCAAATCATATGACTTAAAACTCCGTCCCATGGAATTTTAGATATGCATTTCTCATTTATTTGATCAAAACAATAATGCATAAAGAATTTTAATTATTTATGTTATAGCCTTTATTACTTTGTTCTTCAAGATTTAGGATATAAGATTTATTTATATGATAACACAATGAAGTAAATCATAATAAATAAAGCATTCTTCTTATTCCAAATAAGAAATAAATATCCTTCATTATCTTATAACAAAACAATATTTTCTACTTACTAAGTAAAGTCGCTTTACAAGTGTTCTACGAATAATGTTGCAACCATTGCATCATTACCATTCATAGATCAAACTTTACTATAAGTAGTCTTTCAATTTACTAATTATTGCACATTCATACAAATATGGCACCCATATCTGGTATCCAATACCCAATAATTAAAGTTAGAAAGATTAACTTATACCATAAATATCCCGAGTGGTAGTCCCACTACCATTCCTTTTATTGATCATCCAGAATTTTGACTACAATTCTAAATTGTCAATCCAATTGCCATTTTACCAAATTGTATCAATTAGAGTTATAATTTTAACCACAATTATTTCCTTTAGGTTTGACAAGTCTGTCTTACCTTTTCTTTAGCACTTGGCCCTTTTCCATCATGAACCATGAGCACTGGAGAACCATTCTTCACTATCTTCTTTTCCACAGTTCTAGCATGTTAATGCAACTTGGAGAGATTCTTATTCATTCCAAATATGTTACATTTCATCACAAAGTGATTATAACTCTTAATAATGAATTAAGAATAAGATTCATGTCTAGCTCCAATCCAATTGGACTGCCAAGTTTCTCAAGATACTCTACATAGCCTTTCTTCTTAAGCATGTGAGGTTCCACTTATTGCCCTTCACTCCTTTTGCAAGAAGTGAATGCAACAATGGTTTTATACTTCTCTTGCCTAGATTGCTCTTTGAAACATGTAACTCAACTCCATGTCTATCTCATAGGCTTCCACAAGTTCCAAACTTTGTGGGAGTTTTGAGCACATAATCGCGAGCATGAGACAACTCACATTCCTAGAATCATACTCATGATTCTTGTGATTGTCTACTCCGGCATTGGGTTCTTTAGGAATAGGCCCATCAAGAATGTACAACTCATCTTCTTGCCTTAGAACAATTCTTTAGGCTCAGGATCCAATCCATGGAGTTTGTACCATTCTTTTAAAGCTTTATCCTGAACAAGGATTAATCGCAACGATTTTAGTTGTCATCTACAACTCATGCAAAATTTCCAAAATTTTACAAGTACCAATCTCATTAAAGAGATGAATAATGTATTTTCCAAAAATACTCCCACTAAATTATATAACCTTCTTATACATCCAATGTATAATATAATTCAAATGGGCTAAGATCCAACTTTAATTTAATTTCAAGTCTTGCGGAGGCGGATTACACAAAATCAAATTAATTAGGTAAAACAACCCTGTCAATCATATCCTCTATGACTCTTAGATCCTTTTATGAGATTCTTTTAAATTGGGCTAAGATCCAACTTTAATTTAATTTCAAGTCCGCGGAAGCGGATTACACAAAATCAAATTAATTAGGTAGACAATTTCTTGTCAATCATATCCAATATGATTTTTAGGGATCCAATTTCAAAAGCATGTTTAATCTCATCTTTGCCTAGGCCAAAAACTGTTTTGACGCCTTATTAAGTTCAACCATTTTAAACGCATAGTTAATGTGCCTCACGTGGGCGTGCCCACATTATCTATCTTGCGCACACATAAATAAATTCAATGCACCTCGCGGAGGCGAAAACTACATTGAAATCATTCATATACTAACAAGTGTTTTAATCATGGCATGGCAAAAAGAACTTAAAACTTTCTTTGAAGGTTTATCACATATAGCATATAACACATTTATGAGCACATAATATAAACATGTTACACATCATGTTTAGCCGCTAAATTAATAATCATTAATTTAAGCATAATATTTATGTGTCATTAGTTTCTCTATAATTATGAGGATGAAGATTTTTCAACTTTGGTTATTATCACAAAAAATCAAGACAACAAGAAGTGCGGCCGAAACTAAGCCATAAGGCATCCACAATTCCGCACTAATTCAAGAAACCAAGAAAGTAGTCCATGTGGCTGAAACTAAGCAATAGATGGTCTCGATGAACGTAGGCCAATTGCATCCACAATTCCACATGGATCTCCAATCTTTGAATCAAGAACTTTGTTTCTTAATTTAGCAATTATGAACTCTTCATAATTCTAACTTCATTTTATCTTTGAAGCTTTGATTGCGATCAAATTTGGGAAACACACTCTCGATGAACGTAGATTAGCCATCCAAACCTTGATCCAATCTCAGAATCACAAGATCAAAACAAATAGGAAAATCAAACCCCAAGATCCAAACCCAAACCAAACGCCAAACCCCCCGCTCCAGACCAGAAGGTCCGGCCGGGTGCTTGCAGTGGTCCGGTCGGACCCACCTCTGAAAAATCCCAGATTTCTGAGTCGAATCAAAACCAAAAGCCAGACCCCCGCTCCAGACCAAATGGTCCGGTCGGGTCCTTGCTTTGGTCCGGTCGGACCTACGCCAGAATTCCGGAAAATTTTAAAGTTCGAAAATTTTGCTCAAAATTGTTTTTCCCGATTCAATTAGGATTTGGTGTTCTTGATGATCCAATCATCATGAACATCAGAACCTTGAATGAACAATTCATGAATCCTTGGATTATCAAAACTTTTATCTAATCAAAAATTGATAACCCAAACAATTTTAAATCCACCATAATTTTAATTGCGATTGAATAGTACGATTAAAGTTTATAAAACAATAAACCACATAAAATGCATATAACACATAAACATCATAATCCCAATATTCAAATCATGCTAGGCACATAAAAAAACAATTTACATACACACAACATGATTATGTATTGAAATAATCAACATGAACGGGGCTCTGATACCACTGTTGGGTTTCGAAGTAACATGCGCAGCGGAATTAAGCATTTAAAATTTAATGAAACCCAAAGCCCATAGATCCATTCATATGATTAATTCAAATACAATATGATGAATACTAGAATATTAACCCTTGATGCCTTTGATTTTGCAACCTTGAATTCGATGGAGGCTTGAAACCTTGATCACGAACATAGCAAGAATCACGAACTTTAAAGATGATAAGTTTCACCCTCTAGCAGTATCCACACCACGAACAAATATCAAGAACACTTGCTAGACCAAATCATGAAACACGCTTTCATGATGTATAGAACTTATATGGAATTATTGTGTGTTTGATATTCTTGTTCTTCAATCTAGGGATTTCTTAGAACAAGAAAACCATCGTCTCAAACCCTTGGAGGCACTCAATAATGATACAATATCAATTAGGTTAATACCTAATAAAGAGAGGTGTATTTAAACTCAAAAGTCCTAAACCCTTTAGGAAATTTAGTCCAAATCCCGTCAAAAATCGAATTAGGAAAAACCAGGCCAGAAATTCACTATGCCCAATTGGGTATAGGAAGTAGCCCGGTCGGGTCAAGGAAGTTGCCCGGTCGGATCCTTTGTCTGCTGGAACAAATTTCCTGTTTTTCTTAAATTCGATTTTTCGCTCTTTTACGCAATTCCAATTTTAGCCCTTTTGTAAATTCATTTTTTTGTGTGTGACCCTCTAGGATTACACTAAGTTGGCAATGGGTTCAAACATGAAACATAAGATATGATTAGGTTCTAGCAAACCGTCATACCTACCCAAATAGTGTAACTAGATACAAGTTCGCATTCCTTTAGAACATGTCATAATCCCTTTGTCCATGATGTCATTGAACACAAGTCATGGTGAACAAGTCAACTTGTATTGTTCAACACTTTTCTCGATCCCGAATATGTTGATAATCCAAATGACATCGATCCAATCAATTTACTTGAGTTTGGCCAAACATTTCATCAACATCATTCCTACGAGGGGCCCAAGCTTGAAATCTCTCCGAAGAGGGACAAATCCATTTAGCTTATTATTCTTCCCTACGTGAATCTGATTGTGCCAATCATACCCTTTATAACTACCTGGTTAAAGGTAACGTTTGAATATGTCAAACATAATCTTCATCAAGTGGAAGACTATAATAACTTCATGTCTAAGGATTCAAATGACATAACTAATATGAGATTTATATATGACATTGACCATGACATAAATCTCATACCGCGGGTCACGTCCAGTACCTTGTTCCAAACAAGTACCCATAAATCTAACATGATCATCCCATGATCATTTAGCCTTTATGCTAATGCTTAACAAGCTCTAGGGACGGAGATTATTATAAGCAAACATGAGCAACAATAATAATCTTAACATCTCTTTATCATCATGAATAAAATGATAACTTATACAACGTTTAACAAACGTGCCTAGGGCATCAACACCAACACTAAAGTCCTTAAAATAAACTTAGGTGATGGTATCAATCAATTCTAACATAAGTAGGAGGGTTAAGAAATAAGCATACACAACAATCTCCCCCTAAATGATTGATGCCATTACCTACTATAACAAAGGCAATACATAGTACTTGATAAAAACATGTCCATAAGAATGTAAATGGTAAATCATGTCGCAAGTCAATGGACACACTAGCCAGTGTTATAGATTTCTAGTCTATCCAAAAGATAAACTTACAATAAGGGAAAGACAGAAATATCATTCAGCGCATACAAAATATTATGAGTTTGAGTATGCGTTTAAATTGAATGTTTAAACATCATGCAATGAAATATGAGCAGTTATAAGAATGCGCATGAAGTTAAGTTTAAATAATGCATTCATTGTTCCACAAACGAATGGTTTGAATTGAACAAGGTTTTGTGAAAACACAATGATGCTTTCTTCTCATTAAAACTTGAAATATGAGAGTTACAGAATACAAGTTTTACATGGAAGAAAAATCAAAAGCAAAACAAAATGTGCGCATCAAAAACTTACACATGCGCAGCAAAAAAAGGTTACAAAACTAATCTATGTTGATTCTTGATAGCGCTTCCCTAAGCTCATTCTGCAGGCTGGTAAACTTGTTCATTAACTCAATCTTCAGAGCCTGAAACTTAGCGTTGTATTCCACTGCCTGATTCACATAAGTCTTCATGCCAGAGCACATCAGATCGTTGTCTTTCTGAAGGTATTATGAAACTCGGTTAAAGGTATTCTCAAGCGAACCAAATTGATTTGCAATAGATTGCTGAGAAGACGCAATCAAGTCTTGAATTTCCTTCTGCGCATCCACTAGATTTTTGTTAACTACACTTGAACCATATTTTGGCTTGCTTGCATATCCAACATAGCCTGGTTCATTGAGCCATTGAAGGTATCACCAAACTGAACTAAACAGTAGGTGACATGAGATTTTAGCGCATCGAGGGAGGAAGAGCTGGAGTCACCTGGCGCAAAATTCTCAAGTGCATTTAAGATCTTAGCAGTTTCAACTTGAATAATTTCACTCATAGTACCTGCCAAGGTGCACAGAGATTCATTCAAACCATGCATAGAAGGAATCTTGGAGAGCGTAGTGGTTATAACACCAAAGTCGTGCACTAGATCTTGGTGCAGTGCATCGAAATTGGGAGGAGTAGGCGCAGGTCCAGAACTAGTTGCAGGCGCAGCTTCAGAACCGGTTGCCTTTGTTGTAGAATTCTCCCCCTTAATGGCACAATCAATAGCCTGTAGCAAAACTGGCCTGCGCATCGAGCCTTGCTGACTGCGCATCCAGTTGCTCTTGAATTTTAGCCTGCGCAGTAACCACCTGAAAATGTTGGGTTTGCGCGGCAAATTGATTTGCCTGAATGGTTTGGAGCATGGCCATGATTTGGCGCATGTCTGTTAAAGAACTTGAGAGATCTGAGGGAGCAGGAGTAGGAGGCACTATTTTGGATAACTGGGGGAGAAGTGTGAGAAGCCCCAGTTGGTTGCGCAGGGATAGCAGCAGCAGCAGGAGTTGGAGTTGTAGCAGCTTGCGCAGGAACAGAAGAATGATGCGCATTGATAGGAGAACGATGGAAAACATAATCTTCTGAACTTGAATCCTCAGCATCTTCCACTATCGGCGCATCTTCATAGACAGTAGGGTCAGGCGCATCAAAAGTAAAGCCTTCACCATCAATGTAGATAGGTGGGGCTTGCTACGCAACACTTCTTTGCCCAACTGCAGCTAGCCTTGCTTGCCTTGCAATGTCACGCGTAGTCAAGTCAGTGCGCATAGGATCAGACTCAGTATCTGATAAATCTTTCATAGGTCGCTTTGTAGCGCGCTTCTTTGTTGCAAACTGCTTCACCCTGCGCTTTGACTTGGTCTTTTTGGCAGAAAGTGGGATTTCATCCTCACTAGAAGTATCCTTGCGCGTCTCCTTGGGTGTCTCCCCCTGAGATGGTGCAGCAGTAGAGGGGCCAGCAGCAGTAGATTTTGAAGGGCTGATGAGTGGGTCATTGAATGCACCTTCAAATACATCTTCCTCTTGCGCAGTAGGAGTAGAGGCGCGCGTTGACTTAGGTGCAGGAGGAGGAGCTGCAGCAACATCTTCTTCAACTTGGATGTCTTCATCAGACTCATCCAGTAGAGTTCTTGATTCCTTAGCTTTCGTCTTCTTCTTCTTCTTTTGCTTCCCGGGCGCAGCCACCTTTTCTTTCTTCTTCTCTTCTGGTGCAACAACCTTTGATTTCTTGGCCTTTTATTCTGGCACTGGTTCAGCAGCAGCCTTGCGCTTTGGAGCAGGCGTAGTAGGCTCTTGAATAGTAATACCAGGCGCAAAAGATTTCTTGGCCTTCGTCTTCTTGCGCAGCGCATCAGCAGCGACGCCTTTGACCTTTTCCTAATCACCCACCTTGTTCAGCACAGGTTCATATACAGAGTCATCCTCAGAATCTGAGCTAGATGAAGAGGCTTCTTTTACCTCACTATTAGAAACAGGAGGTAAGCCTTGATCATCTGGGTGCATGTCTTCAAATACCTCAATGGAATCCGCAGCCCAGTACATGCAGTAGTCAAAGTTGTTCACTTCACGGAGAAAGTTTTGGAGGAATACGCGTGTGTAAGTGCGCGTGCCAGTGACATCAACTTTCAAATAAGGGTCTTCATCTACCAGTTTGCGCACAGATGGAAAACGCATAAATACCGCAATAAGAATTCTGCAGTGCGTCTTGTACTTGGGTGGCTTCTTGGTGTCGGCAGCTTTTTTCTTGTATACACTCACCCAGCGCACCAATTCATCGAAAATAATTTCAGCCCAACTTAACTGCTTCTTCTTGTAGATAGCAGCGCAGCAGATCCACTAATTGCTGATGAAAGTTGACGTATTGCCATTCTTGCAAAAGGTGCGATTACTGTGTGTTTTTCATCTCCGTCTTCCCTAGGGTCAATCCCTAGGGTTTCTGTTCTGACTTCTTGATCGGCCATGGCTGGTCCGATTTCCATCTTCTCTTCTTTGAATTCTAGTGCCCGTAATCCGTATTACAATCCTTTCGTTTTGCAGAATTGTCATACTACAAACCCTAGTATGGCGCCGCCCTCTAACCCTAATTCCCATGCATTGCCGTCTTCCCCTAATGGAAACCATAATGGTATTGCGGCACAACAACAGCCCCCCAATCGCAAATCATCCCTGCACCCGCTACGAATCAAACCCCTTCATCGACTGTTTCGAAATCTTTTGCTGAATTATTCTCTCAACCTGCAACACCTTCCAAATGCTGCTAAGAACAATATCCCTCTCTCGGCTATTCAAACTGGTTCCCATAAAGGTTTGCTGGCAATTAAGCTTTCTAAGGAAATTCTTGACGCTTTTGCTAAGCCGTTTCAGTTCACTTTGGTTAGTAAATTCATGAATGGCAGACCTTCCATAGAGGATGCTAGAATTGCCTTTGCTAAATTCCATCTGAAAGGTAATTACAAACTTGGTCATTTGGATAATCGTCATATGCTCATTCAATTGTCCACCGATGCAGATTATCAACGTTTGTTTATGAAAGATGTGTGGTATGTTGATAGATTTCCTATGCGAACCCTTGCTTGGTCACCATCATGGAGGCCGAAGCAGGAGTCTCCTATTGTCCCGGTTTGGGTTGGTTTTCCGGGATTACCAATTCATTTGATGAACAAACCTTTTTTATTTGCAGCAGCCTCTATGATTGGAACCCCTTTATCTCTTGACAAAGCCACGCTGAACTCTCTAGACCTAGTATTGCTAAAATTCTTATCCAAATTGATGCTACTAAGAAACTCCCCCATGAGATTTTTATTGACTGTGGTGATGCTTGCCCGAGTTTTTTTCAAAAGGTAGAGTATGACAATGTTCCTAAGTACTGCAAACATTGCTTTATCTTGGGTCATGATATTTCTGTTTGTCGAAAGGCCAATCCCTCTCTCAATGCCCAAAAATATGTATATCCTAATTCAAAACCTAAGGATTCAAAATCAGCCTTGCAAATGGAGAAGGGTGAAAAGGTTTATGTTCCAAAGCAGGTTGAATCTAATCCTCCAAAGGTCGCATCTAGTAGTGGTGCGAAAATTGATGGTGTTGCTTAAGATATTGAGGCTGTTGATCTCGATGGGGGGATTGTTCAATCTAATGAGCAGTTAGCCGAAAATGGTAGTGGTGATAAAATAAATGGGTCGGATACGGTGAGAGGTGGTGCTAGTAAACTTCCTTTTATGGCTACGAGAGGACAACCTCTTCCTAAGGCAGTTCATAGGGCTCTTTCGAAGACTAGTGAGGAGGCTTTTAATGCTTCTAAGGATTTCCCTTCAAATGAAAGTAATTCTACAGCTTCTAAACAAGATGGTGGTACTACTATGAATTTGGATGCTGTTATTCAAAATATAGCTTCTCATAAAGCTCAAGCTGATAGTATTGGGGTGTCTGCGCAGATTGAGAATTCGGTTGAGGTGGATCCTCTTGCTAGTCCTAGCTTGAGGACTGAGGGGATGAATCTCTCCCCTCGAGCCCCTCCTACTACTTCATTTGTTACTGAAATGGCTGGTTCTACTCCTTTTGCTCATATAGCTGATAGTAAGACTGATGATGATGGCTTTACTAAGGTTATGTCGAAGAGGAATCGTAGCAGGTCTTCTTCTCCCCTTTCTTAATTGCCTCGGGTATCTCTTATTTTGAATTTTATTGTTTTTAATGGCTGCTATGATTTATTGGAATGTTAGAGGTATTGGTAATGGTGCTACTTTCAGACGTGTAAAAAGGCTATTCCGTCTTCATGGTGCTTCCTTTTTTGCTATGTCTGAACCAAAAGTTGGTAATTTTCAGCGTTGTACTACGCAAAGGAAGTTGGGTTGTGGAGGTAGTGTTGCGAATTGTAATGGTAAGATTTGGTTCTTCTGGAAGCATGGATTTGACTGCCAGGTTATTGTTGATATTACGCTCCAAATTTCTCATACTCTTTGGGAATCTCCTATTCATATAACTGTGGTTTATGCAAGCTGTAATAGATTTGATCGTCGAGAATTATGGGACTCTCTTATGGATTTCAGCTCTTGCACCACTCCTTGGATGGTTATTGGTGACTTTAATTGTGTGCTGAATCAATCTGAAAAGGTTGGTGGCAACCCGATTAATAGAAGGGCGGTTCGAGAATTCTCTGACATGATTCAATTTTCTGGGCTCATTGATGCTGGCTACTTAGGTAATTCTTTTACTTGGGTGGATAAACCTAGAGGTAAGCCTAATATTTATCAGTAGTTGGATAGAGCTCTTTATAACTCTCTATGGATGGATCATTTCCATATAACTTCTGTTACTCATCTTAATTGAACTGTTCTGATCATTTGCCTCTTCTGGTTCAAGTTAAAGCCAAAAATGAAGTCTCTAAAGGATCCTTTCGTTTTCTTAATGTTTGGATTAAACACAACTCCTTTCTTTCTGTGGTCGAAAAATCTTGGAAGGAGTATATGGATGGTAGGCCTATGGTTCGATTTGCTAAAAAGCTTGCTCGGCTTCGTAAAGCTATTTCTGTATGGAATAAAGAGGTTTTTGGTCGAGTGGATCAGCAGGTTCGGAAGGCTGAGGATGATGTCTGTCACAGGGAGTTGATTTTTCAAAATGATAGTTCGGATGCTAATAGGGATGCCCTTAACTTGTCTCAAGCAAATCTTCTTGCGAGGCTGAAAGTTGAGGAGGATTTATGGCACCAAAAGGCAAATATCAAATGGCTTAAGGAGGGAGATCGTAATACAAAGTTTTTTCACTCTTATGTGAAGAAAAAAAGGCAGCAGCTTCATATTCATCGCATTCAAGATCGTAATGGAATTTGGCTTCACGCTAAGGAGGCTATTCAAGAGGAGGTTGTTTCCTTTTTCTCGGATCAGCTCCAATCCCCTCATGATATTCCTTCCGATGACATCTTGGATGTGATTCCAAGGCTGATAAATGATGATGATAATGATATGCTCACCGGCTGTTCCGTCGTTAGATGATTTGAAGGCTACTATTTGGTCCATGAATGAGCTAAGCGCTGCTGGTCCGGATGGTTTTAATGGGGCTTTTTATAGGAGTTGCTGGGATATTATCAAGGATGACCTTTATAGAGCCATTAAGGAATTCTTTTCAGGTTTTCCTTTGCCTAGAAGCTGGACTTCAACCCTTATTGTTTTAATTCCAAAGGTTAATGCTCCTACTTCTTTTATGGAGATGCGTCCGATTAGCCTTTGCAATTTCTCTAACAAAATTGTTACTAAGCTCCTCAATTCTCGGCTTGCTACAATTCTCCCTCGTATTATTTCACCTCAACAAAGTGGTTTTGTGAAAGGGCGGTTAATTCATGAAAATGTCCTTTTAGCGCAAGAGCTTATGCACTCTCTACGGAAAAAAGTGAGAGGGACAAATGTCAGCCTTAAATTGGACATGGCCAAATCCTATGACCGGATATCCTGGTTTGCCTTGATTACAGTGATGAGAAGGTTTGGTTTCTCTGAAATTTGGAATGATCTAATTTTTCGATGCATATCTTCTTGCTGGTTTTCTGTGCTTGTGAATGGGGAAAGCGCTGGTTTTTTTCATTCATCTCGTGGCCTTCGTCAAGGAGACCCTATTTCTCCGACTCTGTTTATTATTGCAGCTGAGGTGTTGAGTAGAGGGTTAAATCAGCTTCATTCAGATTTCCCCCAATATCGCTATCGTGCCCACATTCATACTCCTATGATTTCCCATCTTTCTTATGCTGACGACATCATTATTTTTTGTAACGGGTCTAAAGACTCGTTGGAGGTTCATATGAGGTGTTTAAATTGGTATCAAATTTTTTCGAGTCAGCTTGTCAATACAAGGAAGTCTTGTTTTATTACTAGGAAAAATGATGATGTTCGGGATGACATTATTATGGCTGCTACGTCTTTTGAAAAGAAAACCCTTCCTATCAATTACCTTGGCTGCCCTCTTTATGTCAGGAGGAAAACGATTTCTTTATTTGATTCGGTTCTCCAAAAAATGCCTGCTCGGCTTGCTTCTTGGCAAGGGAAGATTCTCTCGTTTGGGGCCAAGTTAACGCTTATACAGTCATGTCTTCAAGCTATCCCTGTCTACTTTATTTCTTTGGTGGAGCCCCCTAAAGGGGTGTTTAAATCTATGTACCGTCTCATTGCTAACTTCTTTTGGAGTAATGAAGAAGGTCAAAAGAAATGTCATTGGGTAAATAGGGATCTTATGTTTCGGCCTACTGATGAGGGTGGCCTTGGTCTCCATCGTTTTGAGGATATTTCTATGGCGTTCGCCATGAAGCTTTGGTGGCGTTTTAGAAGCTCTTCTTCCCTATGGGCTGATTTTTTGAATGATAAATACTGTTTTGGTACACACCCTATGGATGCGGATAAGCCTTCCTTTGCTTCTCATATTTGGTGTCGTATGCTTCAAGCAAAGGATATTGTTGAAGGTCTTATCATTTGGAGAATTGGGCGGGGTTCTATTTCGATTCATGAGCAATGGATGGAGGGGATTCGGCCTAATATTCCTGAGGATCACATTGAATTCTCTTCGTTATTTGTTGATGGGCTACCCAGTTTAGAGTTCATTCAGAATAATTATGGCATGCATGTTCTTCAATTAATTCAGCACCAAAATATTGTTCTTTCTGATGACCCGAATTGCCCTTTTTGGACTCCTTCTCCTAAAGGTCAGTTTTCTATATCTTCAGCATGGAAAGTTTGTCGAAAGAAGTTTCACCACAGCCCTATTTTTGAGTTTTGTTGGAACAAGGTGATTCAATCTAGGGGAATTCTTCTTGCCTCTTCTTGTGTTTGCTGCTCTCACCATTCTAATGAAGATATAGATCATCTTTTTGTTCATAGTCAAGTGGCGACTGAAACTTGGGAGTTTTTTGCTCGTATGTTTGGTTTTCCAGTAATGCTCTACAATGTTAAGTCTATTCTTGCTAGCTGGTGGTTCTCTTCAAAGTCGGGTGATAGTAAGGGGATTCGCTGGCTTTGTTGAATCCTCCCTTGTTTCGTTTTTTGGAATTTATGGAAGTGCCGAAATAAAGCTAAATTTGAAGCCTTACAGATGTCTTCTGGTGAGGTTACTCGAAGTGTTATTGATCAGATTTCAAGGGTGTCTCGGCATATAATGTGAGCTTTAGCTATTCAAGCTTAGATGGCTACATTTTTGGATTTTAAAATCCCTATGGCTGGTCCCTCATCTCGGTGTCTGAGATTAGTTCATTGGCGGTCTCCTAGTCCGGGATTCATCAAGCTTAACACTGACGGGGCATCAAAAGGTAATCCGGGTCCAATCTCTGGTGGGGGTATTTTCAGAGATAGTCAAGGGAAGATTTTATTTGCTTTTTCAAAATTTTATGGTCATGGTTCTAATATGATTGCTGAAGCTAAGGTGGTTCTGATGGGCTGCGTTATGCCTCTCGTTTTGGTATTTCCTCTCTTGGCTTTAGATCGACTCTGAAGTCCTTTTGAATATTCTAATTCATCAATATCAGATTCCATGGAGTATTTAGTATGAGGTTTTGCATATTAAAAGGCTTCTTTCCCAGATTAGCTTTCGTGTTACTCACATCCTCCGTGAAGGAAATCAAGTTGCTGATGGTCTTGCTAATACTGCTGCGGTTACAAGAACAAATTCGGAATTCTTCTCCATTGGTGATCTCCCTCTCTCTTGCAAAGGCGCCTACAAACTGGATAGAGCTGCTATTCCTTATGTTAGAATTTGATTGGTTATGGCTAGATTCCTGTATAGGTTTTTGTGTTTTGGTAGCCTCCCTCCTTTTTTTGTAGAGGTCCTTACAACTTGTGTAAGGCCTCCTCCCTAGTCTTCTCCTTTCGGTGGTTAAGGCCGTCATGTCCCCCACCTTGCGTGTATTTAATTTCTATCTTTAATAAAATCTAGGGAGTACCGTCTCCTTTCGCAAAAAAAAAAAAAAAAAAAAAAAAAAAAAGCTCTCCAAATTATTTCCTATCATGGTTGTTATATTGACCAAGCAGAGTAGGAACTTTAATCAATTTCTGCGCAACACGATCCTGCGTATCTTGGGAGAGCTTCTTCTTGCTGCAAGCAGGTAACCCATAGTCTGGCGTATGTGCGCGTAGTTGATAGTAACAGGAACTCGGTGGATTGAACTTTTAAGGCACTGAACTGGAATGTCGTCATAAATGCGCTCATCTCTCTTGCGTTGCTGAAGAATTCATCGATGTAGGATGGAAGGATGAATGTCTGCCCTTTGGTGAAGAGGGGCAAGAAGCCAGAGCTATCCATAAGCTCTATCATATAGCGTCCTAGCGCATCCTCTCTAAGGTCTTCAGCATCAATTTCCCAACCAGGGATAAAGTAATTTAAATTCTATGCAAAACAAAGGTTATGAATTAGATCTGTACATGCGCATGGAGAGAAGCGCATGCGCATGAGCGATATGCACAGCGCATGAACTAGACTCCATACTTAGAATAAAATAATACAAATCAAGGGTAAAAATGTACAAAAACACAAGTTTAAAATTCGAATCTTTGGTGTACCAAAGTCCAAGTTTAACAGTACCGGAGAGATATCTTATGATATGTTTCACAGCAATCAAGTGTGCTTCTCTAGGGTCGGATTGATAACGAGCACAGACACAACACTAAACATAATATCAGGCCTACTAGAAGTAAGATAAAGGAGTGAGCCAATCATACCTTGGTAGAGAGTTTGATCAACCTTTTTACCTTTTAAGTCTTTGTCGAGTTTGTTGCCGGTACCCATTGGAGTATCATATGGTTTAGCATTATCTAGCCCAAACTTCTTGATTAGATCCCTTGTATACTTTGCTTGGTAGATAAATATGCCTTCATCCATTTGCTTGATTTGAAGCCCGAGGAAGAATGTGAGTTCTCCCATCATTCTCATCTCAAACTTGCTTTTCATTAGTTTCTCAAAGCGCTTGCATAACAATTCATTAGTAGAACAAAAAATAATATCATCGACATAAATTTGAACAAGTAATTTATGATCATTATGTTTGGCAATGAAAAGAGTAGTATCGATTTTACCGCGAGTGAAGCCTTTCTCAATGAGAAACTTGGATAGTGTATCATACCATGCTCTTGGTGCTTGCTTTAGCCTATACAAAGCTTTCTGGAGTTTGTAGACATGATTTTGAAATTGAGAATCTTCAAACCCAGGCGGTTGAGCAACGTAGACTTGTTCTTGGAGTTCACCATTTAGAAACACACTCTTCACATCCATTTGATATAACTTGAAGTTCTTGTGAGCAGCGTAAGCTAGGAAGATCCTTATAGCTTCAAGTCTTGCTACGGGCGCAAAAGTTTCATCGTAGTCAATTCCTTCCTCTTGCCTGTAGCCTTGTGCAACTAACCTTGCTTTGTTTCTTGTGATGGTTCCATTCTCGTCCATCTTGTTTCTGAACACCCACTTCGTACCAATCACTCATTGATCATTTGGTCTTGGAACAAGAGTCCAAACCTTACAGCGTTTAAATTGATTGAGTTCTTCTTGTATCGCAACAACCCAATTAGGATCTTGGAGCGCTTCATCTGCCTTCTTAGGTTCAATTTGAGAGATAAATGCAGTGTAAGCATCGAAGTTTGTAGCTCTCGTTGTACGAACCCCAACATGAAGATCACCAATGATATTAGTGATTGGGTGATCTCTAACTTCACGAATTTCAGGAGGTAAGTTAGGTTGAGTTGTAGTAACTTAAAGTCTTCAATTGGCACATCTTCACCAGCTTCAAAATCATTAAAGTTAGGGGGTTAAACTGGTTCAGAATTGAAAGAGTGAGTGACACCAGGCACAGAATTAGAATGATGCGCATTATTGGAATCTCCAGGCGCATTGTATAGTGCAACTGAAGCTTCACTTGGTGCGCTATTGACGAAGCTTTGCGCAACTGATGTAGATGGATTTCCTTGAGTTGATGCATTCTGATCTTGTATATGCACAGTAGGAATGTGCGCACCTGTCTTAATGGACTCAACAGAATCATCAGCAACATTAGGAACCAAATGTGGCTCAAGGAGAGAATGTTCATCAAATGTAACATGTACAGATTCAACTACCACTAAAGTAAATCTATAGAAAACGCGAAAAGCTTTAGAAAGCATACCCAACAAAAATACCTTCGTCGGCTTTAGCATCGAATTTACCTCTATGTTCGTTTCCGTTGTAGAGGATATAGCATTTGCAACCAAAGATTTTGAAGAATGAAATGTTGGGAGTTCTACCTCGCCAAAGTTCATAAGGGGTCTTGTTGATGAGGGAACGATTTTGAGTAAAGCATGCTGTGTTGATAGCTTCTTCCCAAAAGTACTTAGGCAATTTTGCTTCAGCTATCATAGTCTTTCCCACTTCCATCAACGTTCTGTTTTTCCTTTCCACAACACCATTTTGTTGAGGAACTCCAGCTGTTGAGAAGTTATGATCTATCCCATGATCATCGCAGTATCGAGCAACACCGTTGTTCTTGAATTTTGTTCCATTATCGGATCGAACACTTATGATGTCATCTTCTTTTTGGGTTTGGAACATTCTGAATAGAGTGGTGAGAATGTCATAGCAATTGTCTTTAGAAATCATCATTTCCACCCACACATATCTTGAATAATCGTCTACTACAACTAGAGTATATTTGTTTGCTTGCAGGGGTAACTGGTCCAAAGAGATCAATGTGCAGCAGTTGCAAACATCTTGAAGTTGAGGGATTTGTCTTGCTGGAGAAAGACTGCTTTGATTGTTTGCCAAGTTGACACGCAGTGCATTTGTTGTCATGATGATCAGCAACCTTGGGGAGTCCTTTGACAAGATTGTCCCTGCTGAGTTTTGATAGATATTTAAAGTTCAAGTGACTCAAGCGCTTGTGCCATTACCAACTATTTTCGCTAACACTTTTAGCTACAAAACAAAGATTAGTACTAGAGTTAATATTTTGGAAATCAATTATATAAATATTTGTCTTACGATAACTGGTGAGCAATGTAACTCCAGATTTGCCATCCTTGATTTGACACTTCTTTGAAGTAAAGTGGCATTCTAATCCTTTTTCGCAGAATTGAGATATGGATAATAAGTTGTGCTTGAGTCCTTCCACAAGAGAGACTCTTTCGATGCACACTTTGTCTTTCTTGAGCTTTCCATATGCTACAACTTGACCTTTGTTATTATCACCAAATGTTACAGAGGGACCTCTTTCTTCATGAACATCTTCAAGTAAGGATTCATCTCCAGTCATGTGTCGTGAGCACCCACTGTCGAGAATCCATTCATATGTTCTAGCTTTAGAAGATCCAGCCATGAAGCAAAGAACCTGAAATATACACATTAAAGCAGGTCCCCTTTATTCCTTTTCGGGTCCTAGAGTTAGCAACTTTTGACAACCCACTCTTGCTTGACCTTAGGGTTTTTAAGTCCTTTGGCATTGGGAGTGAATCTCAAAAGGCATTCCACGGCCTTGTGTCCAGAACAATCACAAATAGAACAATGATGAAAGCCACCAATCATGTGAGTTTTCACAAACTCCTTACTTTTCTTAGGGATAGCATTCTTCTTTGGGTCAGATGAATTTGCCTTAACAAATTTTTTCTTTTGAAATTTTGGTGCGCTTTTTCTAAGAGCGCTCATAGGGATAGGAGGCGCATAGCGTTGATGCGCATGGCTCCAAGGCGCATAATGTTCGCTCATAGAAGGAGCGCGCCTAGTTTCAAGAATTATTTTGCTAGAGGAAGATTCATCTGTAGCTATTTCCTTCTCTTTAGCTTTCCCAAATTGTTTCGTTGGGTAGACATAATGGAATGTTTGTCTCTTGACTGGTTCCTGTCTTTTACACATTGAAATAGAATGTTTTTCCTTGGGAATTTCACAAGTTTCCTGAGGTGTAAATTCACTTTCTCTTTCAGCACAGACCTTACACTTAAAGTTGTCACTAGTTGAAGTGAATCCCAAGTGATGTAATCTCATTTAGGAGCTCTAGTCCAAGCACAACAGATCTATTGAAAGAGTTTGTTCCAGCCCAAGAAAAGCATAGAGAATGGAGTCCAATTGAATACAACATGAAGTTTTGTGGTGGAGAATGTTGGCCCACTGAAAGAACACAATTTGAAGCCCAAATTGAGTCCAAAATAAGTCTCTTCAAGTCAGCCCAAAGAGAGATCCGAATTTTACAAGTCTCATGAAGATTATAGAGTGAAGGAAGATAAGGTAGATAAATTCAGCACATGCTTTTAGAAAGTTGGAAAGTCATTGGATAACTCATTATAATAATTGTAGTCTTTATCATGTAATTAAAGCTTGTAGCTTACATCATTGATGACCTCATTTACCTAGGAATCATCACCATTCCATCCTATAAATAGGCGATTTTTGTAGTCCATTTGGACACACAATTCAGATTTTAATCAAATTGAGAGATTTATTCTACTCTTTGGTTCTTTGAAAAACTTAGACTTATCAAGTGTAATTTTCTATACTTGTGGCGTCTTCCTAGCTTATCAACCAACTTGGGTGTATTGGTTGTGGAGCTTCTAAACCAAGTATCCTATCTTCTTAGGTAGGGGGTGCGGTTTTACACCTACGAACGACTTTCCTTAGAACGATCCTTCCCTACAAGGTATTATTTTTCCTATTCATCTTCTAATCCTTGTAGAAATTACATCATCTGGTATTCAGAGCTTTGGTTCTAATTCAGGTTTTACCTATCCTATCTATCTTTCATTTGTGTCATCTTTAATAAAAAAAAAAACTCTTATATATCTCTTTTATAATCTTGTTATTCTTGAAAAAAAATCACTTCTTTTCGTGCCCTTAGAATCGTCACATCAAATTCTCATTTTTATTAATTCTTGATATCTCTTTCACAATTAAAAAAAAAAGAGAGAAAAAATCCATTCTTTCATTTCGTTGGAATCATCAATTCAATTTCTTGTTTTCATCAATTCTTGTTTCATCAATCGTTGGTTTTATAAATTCTTGTTATCGAAATATGTCTCAAATTTTGAAGTTTTCAAAGAGAAATTCTTGGGTGAGATGCGAAGCGAGATCAAGTTACAAATGGGGCTCTTTCATAAGAGGCTTGATAGGATCGAACGTTCTTATCACAAGTATCCCAACATGCCATCGTATCCAAGAAGAAAAGATGAAGTCTCCATTACGAGATAAGACGAGACTTGAAATCTTGGAGGAGAAATTTTCCAACAAACTTCAAAATATTATTTTTGATCTTGATAGAAAAATTAGAGAGAATCAAAAGAGTGAGAAGAAAGAGAAGATTGAGGGAGAAATAGAGCGTGAGAAAAAAATAAGAGAGTGCGGGAAGAGAAAACGCTATTAAAAAAAAAGAAAAAGAGAGAAAAAGAAAAAGAGAGAGAAAAAGAAAAAGTGAGAGTGAGAGGAAAATAGAGATTGAGAGTCAAGAAGGATTTGAGGTAGATGAAGAGAGTGAGCCAAAAAAAGGATGCAAGAGAGAAGAAGAAGAAGAAGAAAAAGAAATTCAAAATGAGTGTGAAAAGATACTTGAAGATATTGAGGCAGATGATTGTGATAAGTTAGTTGCAGCAGACATGGAAGAAGAAGACATGACGATTTGGGAATATGGGTTGACTGATTCTCATGGAGTTAAGCTGAATTCCTCATTATGATGATCCATATGATATTCCGAGCCCAACAATATCACCAATTTGGTTTGCAAGAAATTTGAGATTTTCTCATTTTGTTTCAAGTCAACAAATCGATTGGATGAGTTTCATCTCGAGTTTAACCAAGTTCCATGTTCACCAAACATATAAAGTGATATAAGAGTTATTTTTTGGAAGGTGAAATCAGATGAGGAAAATATTTATAACATTTACGGTATCAAGGATGGTGTTTCTTATCCATTTGATCCAGGTGTAGATTTGAGGACAAATCACTCTCAAGAATGGGGGAATGATGTAATCTCATTTAGGAGCTCAAGTCCAAGCACAACAGATCCATTGAAAGAGTTTGTTCCATCCCAAGAAAAGCATAGAGAATGGAGTCCAATTGAATGCAACATGAAGTTTTATGGTGGAGAATGTTGGCCCATTGAAAGAACACAATTTGAAGCCCAAATTGAGTCCAAAATAATTCTCTTCAAGTCAGCCCAAAGAGAGATCCGAATTTTACAAGTCTCATGAATATTCTAGAGTGAAGATAAGGTAGATAAATTCAGCACATGCTTTTAGAAAGTTGGAAAGTCATTGGATAACTCATTATAATAATTGTAGTCTTTATCATGTAATTAAAGCTTGTAGCTTACATCATGGATGACCGCATTTACCTAGGAATCATCACCATTCCATCCTATAAATAGGCCATTTTTGTAGTCCATTTGGACACATAATTCAGATTTTAATCAATTTGAGAGATTTATTCTACTCTTTGGTTCTTTGAAAAACTTAGACTTATCAAGTGTAATTTTCTATACTTTTGGCGTCTTCCTAGCTTATCAACCAACTTGGGTGTATTGGTTGTGGCGCTTCTAAACCAATTATCCTATCTTCTTACGTAGGGGGTACGGTTTTACACCTACGAACGACTTTCCTTAGAACGATCCTTCCCTACAAGGTATTATTTTTCCTATTCATCTTCTAATCCTTGTAGAAATTACATCACCAAGCCCCCTTTATCACCGCTGGCTTTTTGGGACTCAAAGATACTATCCATAGTGACATGAGAATTAGACCACTCATTTGTATCTCTTTAAGATCAGTAATTTGAGCAACCAATTCATCGTTTTGAACTTTAAGTATAGAGTTCTGTTCTGTTAGATAGGTGTTTTTAATAGTAAGAGGAGTCATGCTCTTTATCTTCTCCTTAAGGAGGGTGAGTTCAGATTTTAATAGATATTTCTCGGTCTTAAGCTGGGAAATTTCATCACATGATAGTGCTAAAGCTTCCTTCATATCACTAAATCGACTTATTACCTTTTCAGCCTCTTTGAACAATTTTCTTGCTTTTCAATGTCCTCATCATGATTGATTTTTGGAATTGATACAACTTGAGGTCTGATGTATTCACTCATTCTGAGCTTGCTCCTTGCGCTCAGATCACATCTAGCAAATAACAATCCACAATCGCTTTGAGCTGGAGTAAGACATCCTTGTTCAATAAGCTCGTTGATGGTTGGTCCTTTTCTTTTTCACCTCTTAAAAACCTGCAGATTTCTTGACAGGTTTATTCAAGGTCTTCATATCAGGAACATCTTTGGAGTAGTCATCATCGGAATCATAAGCATCTACTTCATCATCCTTTGCTACCAAGCACACGAGCCCATCATCAGAATCTTCATCGCTCTCTTCCGAGTCTGTTTCAATCCAAGTGTTGCATTCACTTGATGGAGGAGATTCTTCCTCATCAACCATTCCTTTGTGACGATTGAACTTAGGAGTGTGGCTGTTCTTTTTCTGCATATACTCGAACTTGGGAATTGGGCAGCTTGATGTAAAATGTCCTTGTAGATCCTGGTGCTTTGCTGAATGAGCTGGGTTTTGAGAATTTTCTGAACTTCTGGAATCTCTTCACAAATAAAGCGAAGTCTTCGTCATCCATATCCAATAACTCAGAAGTAGAAATTTTGGGGTTAGAACTTTTCTCAACAAGTACTGGCGCAGGTGCTTCCTCTCTTTGCGCCACCATGGCAATGGACTTTGATTTTACTTCAGTTTCACTTATACGCTGAAGTTGGAGTTCATAAACCTTGAGATTATCATAAAGGTTCCTTAAAGTCCAATCATCCAAAGTTCCAGCGTCTTCAAGGGCGCTAGACTTGTCGAGATATCTAGATCCAAAAGCAGCGAGAAAATTAACATTCAATTCTTTATTGGAGAACTTCTTTCCAAGTGAAATACAGAGATTAATGATTTCACAATAGCGTTCATAAGTCTGTCTTAAAGATTTACCGGGGGGTTGAGAGAAATTGTTGAATCTCTTTTGAACTGCGTATCTCTTGTTCTCCTTGCAAACAGTGTCTCCTTCGATGTGCTCTTCAATAGCATCCCATAATTCATTAGCAGTGGCACAATGCATGACTTGTTGTTTCATAGCCGTGCTTAAAGTGCTTAGGAGAATGTTTCTTGCTTTCCCATCATTTGCAACCCTTCTTATTTCTTCTTCAGTCTATTCTTCCTTTGGTTTCTTGATGGAAGGTTGAGCAGCATTGGTGCGTGGATTAGGATTCGCTTTCACTGGGATGTAAGGTCCATAAACCACGGTATCATGAAGCCTTTCATCGATTGAGGTGAGATGGGTCAAAATGTTGAATTTCCACACGTCGAAATGATCTTCATCAAAGACTGGAACATGTGTGTAGTTAGCAGTTGCCGAAGGTTTTAAGTTTGCCATATCGAATCGGCACCCAAGCTGTTAAGCTTGAAAAACAAAAAGATTTATAAAGGTGTTTGCTCTGATACCACTTGTTGGTCCCAAAGGGGCAACTAGGGTATGAAAAATGCTAGAGGGGGGGTGAATAGAGTTTTAAAATTCTTTTCAAACCCTTTTGCAAAACAATGGCAAATGCGCACAACTCAAATATTGGCTAAGTATAGCGCGCAACAGAGTGTGAAATGCACAGCGGAAAACTTAAAGAAATCACTAATGCACAGGTGTATGCGCAGAAGTGTAAAACGCACACGATAAATTTTAGTTTAAAGAGTGGCGCAAAATGGAACTAAGGCAGAAAGCACACAAACACAATGCAAACAGTGCAAGACAATCTACAAAGATTAAACAAAGCAATATATCATAAAAGCTTTAATGTAGAATGAAAAGCACAATAAATAGACAAGCTATTTGGAGAGGTTCGATCGGGAAAAGTTCTACGTCCTCTACCAAGATGGTTAGTATTGGATTTCTAATGGAGATCTTATAATATGAGATGGTGTTACAAGTTACAACGATTGAGAAAAAACTAACTCAAAGATCTATAATCTATGAAAGAACAAATCCTAGACAATAACCGGTGTATCTCTAGAAGTATGATCGATGAGATCGGAACTTCAATAGGTGTGTGTGTGTCAGAAATCTGTGTTGGTGTTGGTGCCCTAGGCACGTTTAATAAACGTTGTAATTGTTATCATTTATTTCATATTAATAAAGAGATGTTTTGATTATTATTGTTGTTCATGTTTACTTATAATAATCTCCATCCCTATTACTTGTTTGGTATTAGTATAAAGGCTAAATGATCATGGGATGATCATGTTACATTTATGGGTACTTGTTAAGTACTGGACATGACCCGCTCTATGAGATTTATGTCATGGTCAATGTCATACATATATCTCATGTTAGTTGTGTCATTTGAATCCTTAGACATGAAGTTATTATGGTCTTCCACTTGATGAACATTATGTTTGACATATTCAAACGCTACCTTTAACTGGGTAGTTATAAAGGATATGATTGGCATAATCGGATTTATGTAGGGAATAATAATAAGCTAAATGGATTTGTCCCTCTTCGGAGAGATGTCAAGCTTGGGCCTCTCGTAGGAATGATGTTGATGAAAATGTTCAGCCGGACTCAAATGAATTGATTGGATCAATGTCATTTGGATTATCAACATATTCGGAATCGAGAAAGTATTGAACAAAGACAAGTTGACTTGTTGACCATGACTTGTGTTCAATGACATCATGGACAAAAGGATTGTGACATATTCTAAAGGAATGCGAACTTGTATCTAGTTATACTATTTGGGTAGGTATGACGGTTTGCTAGAACCTAATCATATCTTATGGTTTCATGTTTGAACCCATTGCCAACTTAGTATAATCCTAGAATGTCACACACAAATAGAACGAATCCTTAAAAGGACTATATTGGAATATTGGGTCGAAGGACCATTAAGGGATTTTGGAAATTAGAGGAGCAAGAAAGAGAATTGGAAAACCGGATAGGTCCGGTCGGACCTTGCATAGGACCCGGCCGGACCCTATCAATAACCCGGTCGGACCAGGTTGGTGACCCGGCCGGACCCGTCGGTTCCGGTTTGGTAGTTTCCTAATTGTGATTCCTTGCGGGTTTGGACACAAGTTACCTATTTGGAATAGGTCTAAACTTGTATAAATACAGCCTAATTCGGCCAGAATCAAAACCTAATTTTTTGTGAAAGTTTTTCAAAGTTTTGAGAGAATTATTGTTTTCTAAGATATCCTAGATTGAGGAACAATATTATACACAAATAATATTCCATATAGTTCATAATAATTGTGAAAACGTGTTTCACAATTTTGGTCTAGCAACCAAGATCAAGAAGCTCCTTGATATTCGTTCGTGGTGTGGATACCGCTAGAGGGTGAAGCTCATCATCTTCAAAGTTCGTGTTGTTACTTGTTCGTGATCAAGCTTCAAGTTCTCCACCAAGATCAAAGGCTAGAAATCAAAGTCATCAAGGGTTAGTCTTCTAGTATTCATATTGTATGTATTTGATATAATCATATGAACGGATCTATGGCTTTGGGTTTCTATTAAAATTTAAATGTTATTTTTCGCTGCGCATGTTATTCTGAAACCCAACAATCTGGGCTCTATAAATCTATGAGATGGAGAGCACAAGATTCTGGTGTTACAAGGCTTTAGGATCTGGGCTTGATAAGGTATGAAGGTATGAAGGTTGTTCTTGAGAATTCTGGAAATGAACAAGCAATCTTCAAAGTTTCTTTCAGAAAGCAAAACACAAGCATCTTGGAAAATGAGGATGAGGGGGCTATTTATAGTGGAGCTACAAAAACTAGCCGTTGGAGCTCTGAGCAAGGATGATGAGCTGGCACAATGTGATTGGTGCGCAGGTGTCCTTTATAGCCGTTGGAGACAGAGCAAGTGGACAAACTTCAAACTTCTTCTAGAAGGATAACAGTTGTCTTCTTTTTGAATTTCAAACATGAGGCGCGTCTCCATCTACGTGTATGCTGAGTGTGCTTGTTTTGTCGTATGTACACATCATCACTTTGGCTCAATCCAAAAAGCGTAGCTTGACTTGACGATTTCCAAGCTTCTAGAATATGTGGTCAGGAAAAGAGAGAATTGACTAAGGCAAAAACTGTGTGCGCATGAAAGCCATGCACATAGAGTTGCACAGATGGGTGCTGCGCATGAGGGTCATGCGCATCACACTTAGTCGTTTCCAAGTGAGACATCAAATTCAAAGTATAATCCCTAACCACTAAGCCTAGTCTATAAGAAGGACTTAACTAAAAATTGAAGTTATAAAACTTCATACATAGGGTCCTAAAGTCCTTAAAATAAACTTAGGTGATGGTATCAATCAATTAAAACATAAGTAGGAGGGTTATGTAATAAGCATACCCAACACGAGTCTTATGGCCTGCTCGGCCGAGCACGCCGTCAGAACAGTTTTTCAAATTTCAATCCTAAAATTGCTTTCCCGTTTCAATTAGGGTTTGGTGTTCATGATGATCAAATCACCATGTTCATCAAAAACCTTGAATAAACAATTTATTCATAAATCAAGGATCATCAACAAATCAATCTAATTAATTTTTGATGATCGCAAGGAACATAATAATCGAATTATTATTGCAATCTTAGATCCCACATAACGTAATTTAAAACGGTGCGATTTTATGATCTCCATACATCTCATATACATACATAAAATAAAAATCACATAAACATCATGAATCTAAATTCAAATAGCATGCAAACACATATATTCAACTATATTATTAACATGTTATTATTAAAATAATCATGATGAACGGGGCTCTGATACCACTGTTGGGTTTTACATAATCAAACGCAGCGGAATAACCCAAAAGCCTAGATCCATTCAAGATGATTAAATTAATACGGATATGAATTTAGAATACTAACCGTGGTGATGCTTTAAAATTTTCAGATCTTCAATCTTTGTTCTTCGCCCTTCTTTAAATCACGATCGCAGGAACACCACCTCAAGGCTTGGATCACGAACTTGGAGGAGTTGATGCCAACGCCCTCTATGTTTATCCACATGCGAACAAATATCAACAACTCTTCTTGATCCGGATTGCTAGACCCAATAGAACACGTTTCTATTATGGAGGCTATATGAAAATATGGTTCTTGTTCTTGAGGAAGAAGAAGACCAAATTTTCACTCTTGGAGGCTCTCTTATTGATCTAATATCAATTGTGTCTGATTAGGGTATTGAGAGGGTATTTAAACTCATTAAACCTAAACTCTTTAGGAGAAATAGGTTAAAACCCGTCACAATACAGAATCAGGAAACTGGGCCCGAACAGGGCCTGCTCGGCCGAGTCCTTTAAGGTGCTCGGCTAAGCGCCGTTATATTTTACCTTTCTGTTTCTCTTGCTCGGCCGAGTACTTTGAGGTGCTCAGCCGAGCACCACTAGAAAGTCAATTTTAGCCTTTTTTAACAATTCGTTCTTTTGTGTATGACCCCATAGGATTATATTAAGTTGGTAATGAGTCCAAACACATTTGTACTCATAAATCATGAGCGGACTCTAGCAAGCCATCATGACTACCCAATTAATATAACTTTTCAAAGTTCGTGAATCCTTTATAGAACATATCATAATCCTTTTATCCACGATGTCATTGAACGTAAGCCATGGTCAATGGTCAACTTACAATGCTCAATACTTTCTCGATCCCGAATAGTTTGATAACACAAATGATATCGATATCATCAATTCATTTGAGCACAGCCATGCATTTCATTAACACTATTCATCGAGGGGCCCAAGCCTGACATCTCTCATATTACGGGACAAATCTCATCTTGACTTATTACTCTTCCCTACATAGCTTTGATCATGCCAATCATATCCTTTATAGTTACTTGGTTAAGAGTAACGTTTGAATATGTCAAATATGATCTCCACTATGTGGAAGACCGTAATAATCTCAGGTCTAGGGATTCAATGATATAACTATTAGAGGTTTAATTATGATATTATGACCATGACATAAACCTCATCTTTGGGTCATGTCCAGTATGTGTTCACCAACATATACCCATAAGTTTAACTTGTATCCCATACACATAATCATCATATGATTATCTAATTAAACTTATACTAGTTCTTCATAAGTACTAGGAACGGAGATTATTATAACAAAACATGAAACAACAAATAATAATCCAAATATCTCTTTATATAAATGAAAAGTAATAACAAACATTGTCAAACAACGTGCCAAATAAAATGCCTAGGGCATACACACCAACAATTTATATATAAATGGGTCCAAAATGTTCTACTACATCAAAATCTAAAGGACCTCAAGACGAAATGGTATGAATTTCTTACTTTTAACTCATTAATTTCTGTTTTTTTTCATTTTTTTGAGAATCCCATTTTGTTCGAACTCTTAGTTTTCCCTTCTTGATTTCTTCTTTTTTATTATCCGTTTGTGAATCGTTTGTTGGTTTTGTTCGTATCGTAATTTCAAATCTTTAGAGCCTAACTTTTCAACGATCAATGATATATATCTTGCGAATCTGGAACTTATGTGATTTTCGATTTTTTTTTTTATTTTCGGATCTTTAGATGCATTTTCTGGTTTCGTTGTTGATTTGTTCTTGTTTGGTTTACATATTATGAATCCTTATGTTCATGCGGTCGTTTTAACATATTATTTGTTTGATTTGGTGATGTTTCATGAATTTTATGTTCTTGGTGTTCTTCGAGCATTCAAGTTGTGTTCTTCGCTTTTCTAGCATGATTAGGGTTCCTTGATTCTTGAAAACTTTTTTCAAAATTTCCTTGTTTGATCCATTTTCATCCCTATTTATGTTTTCCTTGTGTTTGTGTTTTTACTGCTTTTTTATGCTAAGTTTAAATTAAATGTAAAGATACGCGCCTATGCATATTATTATGCGCCTACATTGTTATGCGCCATGTGTCACTTTGCGCCTCACTCTGTGCCTATGCCATATTGCGCCTAATAATTTATGCGCCTAATTTCATACTTAGTCATTTTTCTTTATGTTTAATTTTTCCTTAGTATTTACATAGAATCATAGTAATGCGCATTGTAATTACGCGCCTCTAAAGTTCATACGCCTAACACTTGTATGCGCCTCTTGCAAATACAATTGTTCTGCGCCTCTACCTTTTCTGCGCCTAATCCTACTTTGCACATTCTTATGATTCTATGCGCCACATTCACTCCTAACATAAATTAATTTTTGTTTGTACAGGATCCAGCTAATTTCAAACCGGGTGAAACTTTCAATATCTCTGAACTAGCTGTTGATCCAATGGAAATAGACATCATGAATTATATCAAGAATTCTGGTCTTCTCCCTATATATACAATGAATCAAGATTTCTATGTGCCACTATTGGTTGATGAGTTCTTCTCTACGGCTCAAATTATTGAAACTCCAACTGAGGTTGAAGGGCACATGAGATACAGGATTAATGCTACTCTGTACAATGTAGTTGTTACAATCTCTTGTGGCACTATCAGAAACGTGCTAGACTTTGATTCTACTGGCCCTCAGAGTGTTTCTGGAGGCGCAATGACGTACGCGCTTGACGCGCAGAACATAGTGTCAAAGACGTATTTAAATGTCCCTACTTTGCAAAACAACATCAAAACGGTTGAAATAAGGGATGGAGGAGATCTCTTGGCGCATATTGCGCACCTGGTGGATACTTCAATTGTTTTCAAGACGGGAAATGTGAATAGATTCACGGTCGAGCAATGGGAGTATACTGCAGCCATTATGGGCAAAGACAAGCTGAACTGGCCTCAAGTTTTGATGAAGACTTTGATGGAAGAGATTGAGAAGTACAATAAGAGCAAGAAGGATGGGAAAACAAAATTCAAGACCCACTGCCGAATTCTTACAAAAATATTTCTAACCTATCCTGAACTGGCGCGCTTTCTAAATGAAAACCCTGACCTTAAACTTGATGAAGATCCCATTGTTGGGAAAGCAAATTTGGTGCTGAAGAAGCGCAGAAGAGGATGGCCAAGCGCACAGTTGGGAGAAAGATAAAAGATACGGTTGAAGGATTGGTAGATGAAGATACTGAGTCAAATGATGATGCGCAATGACGTACGCGCTTGCCACGTGGAACATAGTGGCAAAGACGTATTTAAATGTCCCTACTTTGCAAAACAACATCAAAACGGTTGAAATAAGGGATGGAGGAGATATCTTGGCGCATATTGCGCACCTGGTGGATACTTCAATTATTTTCTAGACGGGAAATGTGAATAGATTCACAGTCGAGCAATGGGAGTATACTGCAGCCATTATGGGAAAGGCCAAGATGAACTGGCCTCAATTTTGATGAAGACTTTGATGGAACAGATTGAGAAGTACAATAAGAGCAAGAAGGATGGGAAAACAAATTCAAGACCCACTGCCGAATTCTTACAAAAATATTTCTAACCTATCCTGAACTGGCGCGCTTTCTAAATGAAAACCCTGACCTTAAACTTGATGAAGATCCCATTTTTGGGAAAGAAAATTTGGTGCTGAAGAAGCGCAGAAAGAGGATGGCCAAGCGCACAGTTAGGAGAAAGATAAAAGATACGGTTGAAGGATTGGTAGATGAAGATACTGAGTCAAATGATGATGGAGCAGATGGCACAGAAACAGAAATTGGTGCAGGCGCAGAAACTGCCGCACCCTCAGGAACAGTTTCTGGCGCAGAGACTGGCAAAGGCAAAGGGATAGCAGAAGATGAAGAAGGATTTAATGATGCTGGACGGGCTGAGCGCAGACGAGTTTAACGAGGTCATGCGCCGAGACTTGTCTGGTGGTATGGTTGATTTTGTGGATCATGGGGGCAGACCACCAAAGCGCCCCAGAACTGATAAGGATGAGGAACGGGATATTAAGCGTGCACAAGAGGAAAGCATACTTGAGATGCAAAGAAAAAGAGATAAGGAATATCAAGTTAAACAAGCTGCTGTGTTAGATAAAGTTGAAAGGCAAAAAGGCGCAGGCTCAAGCACAGAAACTCAGTGCGCGCCTGTTCCCTCTGCGCCTACTCCTCGTGCGCCTCCCACATCAACAGCGCCTCAAATTCCTAACCACCAACTCCAGCGCCTGTCAAGCTAACTCCTACTCAACAACAATTTAGAGATAGAATTTCTATGGAGTTATTTGGAGACATAGAAGATGAATCAGTTCAGGGGGAGCAAGAACCCCTCATCAGGCGCAAAACCACTCCTGCACCCCCAGTTCATGCTCCTCCTACCACTTCTGCGCCAACTACCTCACTTGATTCAACAGCAAAGCAGATTCTTATTGATGCCTTTGGAGATTCTAGTTTTGACTATGTTCCTACTCCTCCGTGCGCCTCTGTTCAATCACCTGTCAGACCTACTCATGCGCCTTCTACTCATGCTCCTCCTCCTCAACCTTCAAATGATATGGGATTGGTTATCTCTCTTCTTCAGCAACTCCAGCAAGGACAAGCGCCCATTGAATCTCAACTGGAACTTCATACTTCGATCATTGCGAGCCAAGCTGATGAGATTACTGCCATTAAGGGGGTGATGGCGCGTATTGGCGGTGATATAAGGGACAAACACTTTCTCACTCCTCATCAATGGAATGATAGTCACTTCTCTCCGTGCATGTTGATTAATTAAATACAAGATGAAAGAAATATACCCTTGAAGATCGAATCCATGAACACGGACTTTGAGGTGCTAAATAAGGAACACCCTCCATCGGTTCCACACGTCGAACGGATATCAAGAACACCTTCTTGATCTGGATTGCTAGACCCAAGGCTTGATGAAGAAACGATTTCTTCATAGGAATTATTTTGCTCCATTGATTATTGAGTTATGATGATTCTCAATCTCAAAACTAATAATCCCCTCTATATGTGTGTAATTGTTTCTCAAACAACATGTTATGATTTCTAAAATCAACCATTAGGTTTCTTAAACCCGACTGCACACATATATAATAGGGTATATGTAAGGATTCATTGTTAGTACACCCACCTGATTTGATTGACCCATTCCACGTGTCTTTTTATGGACTTTAGGTTTACATGTAATGAAGTTTTACTTCAATTTTTAGACAAGTCCATTTCTAGATGTTTAGTAGTTAGGCTGAGTTATGTTCGGTTTATCCATAGCGGTTTAGTGTCCCTCAAGCCGCCATCTTTAAACCGCCAGCATGGTGCCTTAAGTCCTTCATCAAACCAGTTTGTGTCTTTGATGAAACCGCATCTCAAGTTCATTCATGAAACCGCACATGCATCTGGTGGAACCGCCGACCAAGATATTGAAGAAGTTATTGCTGTCATTTACTCCTTGAAGACAAACATTCACTTTACAACCGTAAATGAATGACTGGTGACTTGTCCTTAAACTTCAAGTCATGTTTCAGTTATTCTTGGAATGTCGGTTTGTCTCGCTTTTTGAAAAGTTACCGTTGTACTTTTCCAACAACTAAAAGGACAATGTCAGGTAGTGATCCAACAACTTCCTGCCACAAAGCAAAAGCAAAGGACGACAGTGACAGGTCAACCAATGGGATCGTGACAGCGCATAGAACCGCCATACAACGACTCACCACTTTGTCCAACGGTCACTAATGCCTTCACTATAAATAGCCTTCATTTCTCAACAATGAAGGTTACTTAGCTTCAAAGAGAATATCCCAAGTATTCAAGTTTGCTTTGAAGATTGAAAACCCAGATATTCATATCTTCATCATCTCCTTAGCAAACCCAGAGTTCTTCATCAAAGCTTCAAGCCTTCAAACCATCACAACTCAGCCTTGCACAAAAAGTAATCACTTGCTCGCCATCACTTAGATACTTTGAGCTCTTGATTTCTTTCCACACCACACACCCGGAGTATATTTTCTTATAGATTATATACCTCGAAAACACAGGTTGTTATAATAGCATTGTTAGGTTAGATTGTTTATTTAGAGTTTAGATTCTTTTGTAATCTTGTAAAAACTCCTCTAAATTAATACAAGTCTAGTAGCTATTAGAAAATACTAGGCTAACCACCTAGGTAGAGGACGTAGTTCTTTCAAGAACGAACCTCTTCAAATTATGTGTCTTTGATCTTTAATTTCTGTCTTGTCATTTACATTTCTGTTTATGAGCTTTATTTACTCTTATGTGAAATGACTTGATAAATGATTTGCATACTTCTGTGATACTTCAGTTGTGCCTTGTCAGTTGCATCATTCCATTTTCAACCACTTAAACTGCCCTACTCTTTATAATTCAGTTTGGCCAAACCGCAAAACTCCGCTGTGCATTTTATCTGAGCGGTTCTAGTGCTTTAAACCGCAATAGACCAAACTGATAAGCACTTGGTTGATTTTCAAGGGTATTTCGAAAAATATTTTAAACCGCTATTCACCCCCCCCCCTCTAGCGGTTCTATACCCTTGTTGCCCTTTGGACCAACAAGTGGTATCAGAGCTTATCCACCAAAAATTTTACAAGCTTAACCGCTTGGGTGCTGATCCAATGGCAAACATAAACTCCCATATGATGCAGACATCCAACTCTAATCACTTACCTATTCTTAATGAAGATAGTTTCATCTTCTGGAAAGATAGGATGAAGAAGCACATGATATCTGAGGATCGCAGATTATGGACTGCAATTGTTAATGGACCCTATGTCCCGATGAAGGCTAACCCTGATGCAGGTACTGCTGGACAAACCGCGGAAATCAAGAAGCCGGAAGCTGAATGGACCGAAACTGATCAACGGAATGTGGACTTTGATGGTAGAGCTATGTCCATGCTTGTATCAGCTATTGATCTAAGAACTCACTCAAAGGTTCTAGATTGCAATACCGCAAAGGAAACATGGGATGGCATCATTGACTTTCTGGAAGGAGATGCCGACACCAAGAAAAACCGCCTCTACCAACAGAGAAGGCTCTTTGATTACTTTGTCAAAGACCCAAAGGAATCTCTTCGCCAATGCTATGAGCGGTTCGTGGAAATTGTCAATGTATGTTTCTCTCTAGGGCACAAGTATTCCAATACTGACCTGAATATGAGATTCATGCAATCTCTTGGTAGCAAATGGCTGATCAAAACTACCAACATTGAAGACAACAAAGATCTGGAAGCTCTTGATCTTCGTCATCTTTATGCCATGCTAAGGGTATTTGAATTCAAGCTTGAGGAAGCTCATGAAACCGAAAACAGATTCAAGTCTCTTTCTCTTGCCGCTTTCAACAATGCCACATCTCCAGTTTACAATCCAGATCACCATCAAACCGCATCTAATACCCATTTACAAACCACTTCTTTTGATCCAAATATTCCAAGATATATTCCTCAAACCGCACCTCCAGAGTATCACCAACCGCCTCATCAACCTTACCCTCAACATCATCAACCCTATTCTCAACCTCAGCAATCTCATCAATCCTACACTCCATCTCAAAATTCCCAAAGTGTAGCATCCAGTCTACTCAAGTTGACTTTGATGACATGGATGATGATGAGTTTGCTCTCTATGTGAAAAACTACACCAAGTTCAGAAAGAACAGAGCTCAATTTCAGTCAGGCGGCCCTGCAAAGTTTGTCCCTCCAACCAGATTCAAACAAAGCAGCTGATGCTAAGAAAAGGGATGATCTTGTTTGTTACAACTGCAGACAACCAGGTCATTTTGCCTCCAGTTGTCCCAAACCGCGCTATGAAGCCGCTCCTACCAAGAAACCGTTCAACAAGAAGTTTTTCAAGAGAAGAGGAATGGTTGCTGAACAAGGAGAACAACCATTAACATGGATGGGTTCTGATACAGATGATAGTGATGAAGATGAAGGAGTTGCAAATCTTTGCCTAATGGGATTTGAAGAAAAAGTTGAAATTGACGAAAGCCTTCCACTGCCACTCCATCAAATGAAGTCAGTTTCACCAAGAACTCCTGAAGCTAAACAAGACAAAACTCCTACTTCACCAAACTACTCTCCTGAGGATCAAACCGAACAAAGCCATGATGACCAGGTACTTGAACGTGCTAATGTTATTTGTCAACAACACACTGTGCTTAAAAAGGCATATAAATTAATGGCTGCGGAACTTGAATATTCCCAAAAAGAGTGCAAGTCCCATAAGGAGGAGATTGAAAAACTCAAGCTCCAAATTGTTGGGATAGCTTCTATTGTGGAAGAAAACCGCTACCTTAAGGACAGAACCGAGGTACTTCTCACCCGAATCCATGATCTTACTGCACAAAGGGATGAACTTCAAAAAGTGACCGATGTGTGGACTAAGTCTGGTGTCACCATGGAACAAATCGTTAATTCACAAATTCTCTCTAAGGAGAAAAGTGGATTGGGATTTAAAACTGATGATGGGTGTAAGTGTCCTTGTCTCTGTGCTGAAGGTGGTGTGAAACCAACTGAACAAACCAAAGAAATTCCTAAGGTGAATCATGCTGGTAAAAAGGGCTCAAAACAAGAAATTAAAAAGCAAATTATTTCTATGAGTATCCTAAAAACCAGACTGGGAGAGATCCAAAGTGGAAAGAGAAATCCACAGCGGCTGAGGCAACCAAAGAAGTATTGAGTGATGAAACCGCTCCTAGTCGGTTTAAGGAATATCCTGTTATATTTCCTAAAGCCGCACCTAAGAGGAAGGTTGAGCTCAAGAAGGTTAACTTTGTTAAAGCCAAAACCGCTGACCCAGTAAAACATGAGAAACCGAAGGTCAGTAAAGGGTTTGTAAACCGCAACCACAACCTGGCTTAATTCATTGTTCTATTTGTGCCGATTTTGGTCATAGTGCTGGTCATTGTCTTTTAAGATTCACACCCAATGCCAAGGGACGTAAAAATCCTAAGGTCAAACAGGTGTGGGTCCCAAAAAGCTGCTAACCCTAGGACCCAAGGAATAAGGGGGACCAAAACCTTTCATGTTTATTTTTCAGATTTCATGTTTTATGGCTGGAACCGCTAAGAAGAAGAAGGATCTCTGGTATTTGGATAGTGGATGCTCACGACACATGACTGGAGATTCCGAACTACTCTGCAGTTTCATCCAAATGAAAGGTCCCCCAGTAGTGTTTGGTAACAACAAGAAAGGAGAAACAGTAGGATATGGAGCAATCAAACGAGGAAAGGTGACTATTGAAAATGTGTCACTAGTAGAAGGACTCAAGCACAACCTTCTCTCCATATCTCAGTTTTGTGACAAAGGAATGAACTGCATCTTCACATCAACTAGCTGTTATATCAAAGATGCTTCCTCTGGAGTCACTCTACTGACTGGCAACAGAACAGGTGATGTTTATATGATAGATTTAAGCAATATTGTTTCTATTGCTGACCTCTGTTTTGTAGCCAAAAAATATAAGTGAAAGCAGCTGGTTATGGCATAAGCGGCTCAGCCACTTGAACTTCAAGTATCTAGCAAAACTGCACAGGGATGGTCTAGTAAAAGGACTACCCAAAGTGGCTGACCATCATGATGAAAAGTGTAAAGCATGCCAGCTTGGAAAGCAGCCCAAACAGTCATTTCCTAGTAAAACCGCACCTTCAACGAACCGCTGTTTGCAACTGCTGCACATGGATTTATTTGGACCTGTCCCAACCGCCAGTATAGGAGGAAACCGCTATACACTTGTGGTGGTTGATGATTATTCAAGATATACATGGGTGGAAATGATGGCCTCTAAAGATGATACTTATGGCATCGTAACCGCTCTCTTTAGACAGCTCCAAACTCAGAAATTGGATGACATTGTTTCCGTGCGTTCAGATAATGGAACCGAATTTACAAACAATGGTGTTGCCCAATATTGTGATGATCATGGAATTGATCATAATTTCTCTGCCGCTGGAGTTCCACAACAGAATGGAGTAGTGGAAAGAAAGAACAGAACTTTGATTGAAGCTGGGAAGACTATGATTGCAGAAGCCAAGCTTCCCAATACTTCTGGGCCGAAGCTATCAATACCGCATGTTTCACCCAGAACCGCTCCCTCATCATCAAAGTTCACAACAAGACTCCTTATGAATTGTGGAGAGGTAGATCACCCAACATTGCCTTCTTCAAGATATTTGGATGCAAGTGCTACATCTTGTACAATGGCAAAGAGCATCGAGGTAAATTTGATGCTAAGGCCGATGAAGGTATTTTTGTTGGTTATTCTAACACTCCAAAGCTTTTCGTTGTTTCAATAAGACATCTTTAAAAATTGTAGAGTCAGTCCATGTTACATTTGATGAACATGCTCTCCTTGAGCCACATATGGCTCCAAATATTGCTAATGATTTTAGTGATTTTGAGACAGGCACTAGACATAGAGCAACTGACAACCACCCTACTGAAACCGCTACATCCAGTTCTTCAGCCGCACCTACTCAAACCGCTGATGGTGTAACTGTTGAACCGCTGTCCTCTGATCCCATTCAAACCGTCCATCCAGTTCCAATCATCACTTTCAATGAAGATTTCAATGATTATCAAGATGATCCTCCTCTGGAAAATCTTCAAGAAATAGTGGTTCAAGACAACCTCCCTCCTGAAATTAATGAGCATAGAGACCATCCAACTGCCAACGTTATTGGTCCTATCAGTACTGGTGTCCAAACCAGAGGGAGTTTGACTCACAGAGATGATCACAGTTTGTTCTCAACTTCTCTGTTATCTCAGATGGAACCGAAGAAGGTAGATGAAGCTCTAAGTGATCCAAGTTGGGTAATTGCAATGCAAGAAGAGCTTAATCAGTTTGAAAGATGCAAAGTTTGGACTCTAGTTCCAAGGCCCAGAGATCACACTGTAATTGGAACAAAATGGGTATATAGAAACAAGATGGATGAAAGTGGTGCTATAACTAGAAACAAAGCTAGGTTGGTTGCTCAAGGTTATAGGCAAGAAGAAGGGATTGACTATGATGAAACCTTTGCCCCTGTAGCCAGACTCGAAGCCATAAGATTGTTCCTGGCCTATGCCTCCTTCAAGAAATTCAAGTTATATCAAATGGATGTGAAGAGTGCATTTCTGAATGGTGAACTACAAGAAGAAGTTTATGTAGCCCAACCGCCAGGATTTGAAGACAACAAATTTCCAAATCATGTCTTCAAACTCAAGAAAGCACTGTATGGACTCAAACAAGCTCCAAGAGTATGGTATGACACTCTATCTAAATTTCTTATTGAACAAGGCTTCTCTCGAGGTAAAATTGATACAACTCTATTTATAGCTAAACACAAAAGTCATTATTATTAGTTCAAATATATGTTGATGATATATTTTCGGTTCTACTAATGAAACTATGTGTGTTAAGTTTGAGAAGCTAATGAAGAGTAAATTTGAAATGAGTATGATGGGAGAGTTGACATTCTTTCTTGGACTCCAAGTCAAGCAATGCCATGATGGGATCTTTATCAACCAAGCCAAATACACTAAAGATTTGATAAAGAAGTTCGGGCTTGAAACCGCTAAACCAGTTGATACCCCAATGCCTAAGGCCTGCAGTTTGGATCGAGATGAACATGGTAAGAAAGTTGATCAAACTCTCTACCGAGGTATGATTGGCTCTCTACTTTACTTGACTGCTAGTAGGCCAGATATCATGTTTAGTGTTTGTGTTTGTGCTAGATTTCAAGCTGATCCTAGAGAGTCTCATCTTATTGCTGTTAAACGTATTATTAGATATTTATGTGGATCTGTTAACCTTGGACTTTGGTACTCCAAAGAATCTTCATTTGATCTATTAGGTTATTCAGATGCTGACTTTGCAGCATGTAAGATAAGCAGAAAGAGCACAAGTGGTACTTGTCAGTTCCTTGGAACGCGGCTTGTGTCATGGTCCAGCAAGAAACAAGCGTCGGTTTCAGTCTCAACCGCTGAAGCTGAATATATAGCGGCTGGAAGCTGTTGCTCTCAAATTCTCTGGATGAAACAACAGTTGGAGGACTACGGGATATTTGAACAAAACTGCCCTATCTACTGTGATAGCACTGCTGCAATATCCATCTCCAACAATCCAGTTCAGCACTCAAAACCAAGCACATCGACATAAGATATCATTTCCTCAAAGACCATGTTGAAAAGAAAAACATTTTTTTAGCAAAAGTGGGAACCGATGATCAAATTGCTGACATCCTCACCAAACCGCTTGAAAATTCCAGGTTCTATCATTTACGAGGAGAAATGGGTATGTTAGAACTAACTTAAGATATCATATCTATATATATTATTTCTAACATCTTTTGTTTAAGTGTTTTGGCTATGCTTAAAAGGTCATCTAGTGCGCGGTTCTGTAATCATTGAAACCGCATCAATAAATGGTTCGGTACAAGATACTCCATCAAACTGACGAGTCAAAATGAATGAAATCGGTTCTTTCAAAACCGACAAGAAAGTAAAAGTCATTCGGTTTAGAAATATAAACCGCCATCAAATCAGAGAGACATAGGTTTAACAAAAACCGCTGAAGACGTAAGGTAAGTCGGTTTGCTTAATCAAACTGCTCAGGTATGAAATTGCATTTCAGTCCCTACTTTATGTCATATCAATTATAAGGACCTTTTTGCAATTTCTCTGCCGCATTAAATTCTATGTGACGTGGGACGCCAACTGGAGACCATCGTGCGCCGTTCTCATCGTTCCATTACCCGAGGAACAGTTATTTGAGTATAAAAGACAAAGTTTATTTCTTTTTACCTCTTTACCTTCTTCATCATTCATCTCTCTCTTCTGCAACCTCTGTTTTCTTCTTCCAAATTTCTCATACTCTTTTCAAAATTTAAATGGCACCTAAGAAATCATCCGACCCTTCTGCTCCATCTACATCTAAAACATCCAAAGGCGATATGGTATGATTTCTTGAACCCTCCACTCTAGCATTTCATCTTTTCTGCCATTGTTGTTCGTAAAAGCTTGTTCGTCTTCTAATGTTTTTCCTTGCTTTTTCGTTCAATTTTTGGTTGATTATGCTTACATATGTTCATATATGCTGGGTTTGATGTTTATTTCTTGTCTGTTGTTCATTTTTTTTAGCAATTTTGATTTTTTGGTTTTTCGGGTGTCCTTTCGTATTTTTTTGATACTATGTTCTGGGTTTGTTATTTGAACTTGTTCTTTTAGAACTTTGTTAGTATCTGCTCTTTTCGAATCTTTTGGTATACTTCTTTCATGTTTTGGTTATTTTTGTTTTGCATGTTTATCCCCTGTTCATCATGTTCTTCATGCATTCAAATCCTTTTTCAAATCCTTTTCATGTCTAGTTTTGGGTGTTTACCATTTTACCCCTGTTTTGCTTTAACCGCCTCTTTCATTGTTAGAATTCCTTGTAGCGGTTTGTATGCTTGGTTTATCAAACTGCTTGCACTAATCTCTTACTAACTTTGATTATTTTAGGATGAATCCAACTTTGTACCTGGATCTCAAATCATTAAAGCCGAATTTGAAGCTGATTCAGTTGGAAGGAAACTAATAGCTCTGCTTGAGTCATCGAAACTGCTGCCCCTGTTCCAATTAGATGAACCAAAGTTTGATAAGGAAATTTGTGCAGAAATCTTTGACAATGGGATTGTCTCTATGGTCCCTCTGTTGAATGGAAGAGGTGAAGAAATCAGAGATTTAGAGTCTGGGGAAGTTAAGACTGAAAATGCCATCAAGTCCACTGTCAGGACAAATATGTGGTTCTATCTGCTTCAAAAGTTGCTATCCTGGCTGGTTTAGAAAATTCTGGAATTCTTTCCATCAAACCAGAGTTAGTCAGCCGAACTACTGAGGAGCTCTTAGGGGTCTCTGTCTTCAACACTAAGACCACCCCAAGAAGGAGTTTGAAGTTATGGCAATATTGTGTGATTTAGTAGATACTGGAGTGATGTGCAAGAATGGCAATCACAACAACTTCACTACTGAGCAGTACAACTACTGTGTGGCTATCTACAAAGGGAAGAAGCTGCACTGGCCAAGAATCATAATGCAAGAAATGATCAATGCCCTCAGGCGCCATACATCTGCCAAAGCCGCTGGAAAACCGAAGATCAGAACCCACTGCAGGCTTTTGACAAAGTTCCTGCATCAAGATTCTGTTATCTTTAAAGCTTCTATGGCAAACGAAGCTGAGTGGGTGCAACCGAATGAGAAGACCTTGTTTGGTGCTTCAAAACTTGATGCTTTCAGAACCGGATTTGGATGGCGGTTTGCACAAGCGGTATGGAATGCTGATCCTCTGCCTGAAGAGCAGAGAGGACCCTATCCTGAGGCTCGGCTCAATAAGTCAGGCAAACCTTATGCCGGTGCCATAGCAGATCAAGCTGCCGCTACAAGAGCTAGGAATCAGCTCAAACTGCCACCTTGAATAGGCTAGGAGTTAGCCTGGATGGAATTGAGGCTCCAGTTGAGAGGGAGTCTGCGGTTGAGGGGGAGCCTGCAATCCCTGCGGCTCAACCCAGGGAAACCGCGGCTCCAAGAAAGAAGAAAGCTAAAGTTACTGACCCTTCCAAACCCTCATCCAATCTTCCTCCAAAACCATCCTTACCAAATCCTTCCTTATTCTATCCAATCCTTCTTCTGAACCTCTTCCACCTTTATCTAAACCAATTCCCTTCACTAAATCATCTCCACCTACTTCATCTAAACCCCAGATAAAACCCCTTTCCCCAATAAAGCCAAATGTTGAAAAATCCATGAATTTTGCACAAGATGTGAATCTCATGCGAAAACGTAAAGCTACTGCTCTGAACCCAAACCTTCTCACCTCCTCTATCTTCTCCAAACTGCCAACTGTTCAATTCACTGAAGAACAGTTACAGCTAATCTTTTCTACCCTTCCAACCTCAAACCTTCTACTCAAACCGAGCCTGAGCAGACTGACGTGTCTGAGGCCGCGGTTCAGCCTGATCAAACCGCGGAACAGTTTGTGGCTGAGGTATTGTGGATGTAGATGCGCCTGAGCTGACCAATTGTCTGAGGCAGTTCAAGATGAACCTGAGCAAGATGATGAGGTTCAACCGCTGAAGAAGAAGAGAAGATTAATAAAGAAATATGATTTTGTGGAGCACTGGCAATCAAGGCCACCTGGTACAGTGGACTTACTGAGGCTCATGACAAGAAAAATCACTCACCCTTGAAGGCTCATTTGCAAAGGAATTAAGAGAAAGAGCTGAACTGAGAAAGGTCGGTATAGACCCTATGTTGGTTGAAACCGCTCCTCCTTCACTGAAACGAAAGCTAAATTTTGACTCACCAGAGCACACTCCTTCACCATGTGTATCCCCTGTACTTCCCTTCGATCCATCGGCTCAATCGTTGGTTCAACCGCAAGTGATACATGTCTCTGCGCCTTCGGTTTTGCCTGAATTATCTGTCGCAGTTAGGTCTCCCAAACCGCTTGCTATGAAAAGGAAGTGTGCACAGGACATCGCGGCTTACCTAAAGAGGTTTAGAGCTACTTCTTCCAAAGACAACCGCCATGGAGCCATCCTCAGAGCTGCCAGAAGCATGAAGAGCAACGACTCAAGTCTGGTCCTCTAAATCCTTTCACAATTTTTCCAGCCGATGAGTCTCAGGCTGCTTCAGATCTACTCATTGCTTCAACTCTTGATCAAATCATTGAGGACCTGGCAGTTGAGGTCATCTTTTCTCTCTGCTCTCAATTTTTCTTTAGGATAAACTGCATTGTATTTCCATATCTTTATAGATGGCAGCTCTCTCCTTATACTTCCATTCCTCTCTCCAATACCCAACTTCTTTCCATTTCCCCTTCTCTTCCCTACACTTCATTTTCTGTTATTCCTTCCCCTTCCTCCCTTTTGGAAACTGATCCAGTAAGGATTCAATTTGTTCTGGATTCACTTTTTACCCAATCTGCATTTCTTTCCTCTCTGCCCTTCCTTGTTGATGCCATTAAGAGGGAGAATGCTATTGACCCTCGAATTGGGAGGATGGAATTCAAGATAGAAACCCTTCTGGAGAACCAGCTCAAAATAGAACATAAGCTTGAAACTCTAAATGAGCTGACTTCTCTCAGACTTGAAGCGGCCCAAGAAATAAATGAGGCTCTAGAGAAGAAATTAGACCAACTAGCTGATCTGACGGTTTCATCAACTGACTATCTAGTTCATTTGCTCGCGACCTCAAGAATCTATCTGAAAAGATCCTAGAAAGGTAAATGAACCAACCTCACTTCGTCTTAAGTCAGCTGAATACGTGTTTGAAACCGCCAGCCTAGTTGAGCCTTCTGATGCTGCTCAAACCGCAGACCAAGCCGCCGCCAGGGTTCCTGATAGAACTGACTAGATTTCTTTCTATCCTTTTGTAATCAGTTTTGCCTTTCATTATTTTCCTTGTAATTTGTAACTTCCAAAACTTTAAAGGATTATAATGAAATGAATGCATTGCATCTTATTCCAAAAACCTTGTTTAT